>VZRW01009865.1:360007-384649 GCA_013398125.1 Aegotheles bennettii | reverse complement strand
CCATGGTCTGATGGTCCAATGGTTAGGAATGTGATGGGATAAAGGTTGGACTTGATGACCCTGGAGGTCCCTTCCAACCATAATGATTCCATGATTCTATGATTCTATGCATAGGGAACCTCCTTCCTCCTTGGGAATTCCCAGGAAATTCAGCCCATTTCTGGGGCAGAGCTTCAGTCTCCGCAAATAACACCCCCAATCATACAACCCCCAAGCAACAATTTTGCAGGGAAAGCTTTCTGGGCAGCTCTGTTGGATTGCTCAGGTAGGAGCACAGAACTGGTGGCCCAGCTGTGCAGGGCAGCTCTGTGTCTGGCACACACTGGCACAGCTCCACACTCATCTGGCTCATGCATATTTATGTGCAGGAGATGGTGCCCTAGAACTGAAACTGTCTCAGCAGATGCTAAACTCAAACATGGAACTTGGCTTCTGCAGTTAGTAAGTGTGAATTACCCCAAAATAAATCAGTGTCCCAAATGATCTTTGGAAATGAGATCCTAAATCACTGCTGACTTAATCCAGAATTTATAGGGACACCAAAGATTAGATTTAGGCAAAACTTAAGCACATCAGAAAAACACTGCCCGGATATCTTTGGGGATTTCGTTCTTAAGTGCTTTTGAAAATGTTATTTTAATTGCCATACAATTTAAAAACATGGAATTATTTTTCAGTCCTCCAGCACACTCACATTCCAGGTGCAGATGTGGGTTTGTATCACACCACGACAGACCTAAACTCCCTCTGTCCTCCTTGTGAGCCCATGTATGACCCCGAGCCTCAGGTGCCCTGAAGGGTGAGGCACACTAGCTCATGTGCTGTATTAGATTAAACCCATAATATGGGTCTTCTGTACCGTTTGGAGGACAGGGGGAACCCACAAAACACTGTATTCAAGCTCAGATTTCAGCCAATTATAAATCCATACATTTTGGGTGAGAAAGAACCAGGAGATGACCGGTCTTTAGCAGGGGAAGTCTTTCTCCAGGGTTCTGACTGGTGCAGCTTTGGCTGGATTACCTACAGCAATACTTTCCTGTATGTCTATAGAAAACCAGCCAATCTGCCTCACAGATGGGAATCCATGGCTGATGTTTTTCATGATGGCTGAAAACCATAATCCTTTATCCTATTAGTAGGTAGGTACATATGACTTAGTGGATTTATTCAAACTAAAGCCACGATTCATTATCTGGAAAGGGAGATCACATTTCAGCAATGGTCTTACCCAACATACAAACAGTTCTTACTACAACAGATTAGTAAAGACTTTATGTGAAACAGTCTGGAGACAAACGACACAGGAAAGTCCAGGAATTAGACTAATAAAGAAGTCTGAGCCATAACGAGTACAGTTGGGGATTACACCTGCCAATTTCATAGCTGTTTCCAAAAAATTATTTTATCAGCCACTTACATCTGGGTACCTAAAGCTTATTCTCACCCAAGCTAAGACACCCTCAATTGGAAATGACCTGCTGTTACAATCTGGATAAGGCAACTTAATAAAGAAACTTTAGCACAGCCTCAATAGAGATGGAGCCATAAATCCAAGATTTTTTTATCAGATGGCAACACAGTGTGATATGAAGGAGAGATCTAAGTTCCCATTCAAAATAATAAATGTCTGGCAAAGAGCTCTAACACATTCTTGACAGTTCTGATGACATTACAGCTCCCCTCTTCCCAAAATAGCTATAACTGTGTATACATTCATACCTCAGTTCCGCAGCCTGGTTCTGGAGCTCTGAAATAGCATAATGATGGCATATTTTTCTAGAAGTTAGGGGGAAATTCAGGCTATAATAAAATGATGTCATATTTCATGTGGCTAATTGGAGTTTATGAGGTAGGTCTAATTAATACTGAAGTTAATGCTTTAGGAAATGTTAGAAAATATGTTAAAAGTAATGTTTTTTAAAAAGGCAATGATATTCAAAAAGCTTCTCAGGAAACTGTGGTGCTCAGAGCTGTTATTTCACACAATGCATGTACAAAATCTGCAGAACATTAGTTTGGAAAATGATTTACCTCTTTTCTCACAGTCCCTTGTGTGACAGATTAATTATTTTCTTTCTGCAGCAGTATGCCCAGAAGAAGGTGGGATGAGCTCTTTTAACAACAGATTACAAGACTTGGACAGGAGGCAAAAAATATTGCTTTATCCCTTCATTCCCTTTTTGAAACCATCAGATCTTTTCCCTGTCTCTCAGAGGCAAAGTCTCAACCCCGTGCACCAGGCAGTAGCTTTGCTCTGCACCATGGCCTGCTCTGCACCATGGCCAGCTGCAGATCACCGGGCAGGAACCTCCCTCCACCTCTGCCTTTGCTCCCACCTCCCCGAGCACAGCCTGTGTGCTTTGTGTGGGAGTTCCACTGCCTCTCCTCCCTTCTGTAGCAGCTTAAAGTGCCTTTAATTGTCTTGAGTGAAAAGAGCACTGAAAGTGCAGAGAAAAGCTTGGAAAGAATTGCTGGAAATATTGGCTGTCATCTCAGACAAAGAAAGGTCCTTGGTGCCACGCTGCCTCTGCAGGCACCCGGGCTGCCATGGACAGGTATGCAGTATGCCCAAGAACAAGCAAGAATAATAACCATTTTTGTTACAAGCAATGAATTTCAGATTGCAGTGGTTCTTTTTTCCCTCTATACTTCGTTCTCTCAATCTTCCCCCTGGTGGGTGGCCCCCTCTTAAACCCCATGTCCTGATCCAAAGCCTGCTGAAATCCTGGCAAAATTCCTCCAGGCACCGGGGGATGAATTTTGAGGTGTGCAAAGGCAGAGCTTTCCCTTTTTATGATGGTTTCCAGCCTGAAACTTAACTTATTGTATCACATCTTCCTGATTGTAATATACACGTCAGAAGTTTCTATACCACAGATCAGCTTAATGAGTAGGAAAAAGAGCAAACACGGAGGCAGTGAATGGCCCTACAAGTTCTTTTTCATCTGTAGATAAATAGTGCTTTTGAGAACCTTACAAGTGGTGAAGCAGTGGAGCTTTTCAATACCTCGGCAGCAGTGCCTTTTGCAAACAGAGCATGTCTTTCAGAAAGCAAAATTCCTTTCTCTTTCAAGAACCTGACATCTGTAGAAGGCTTCTGGAGAATTACATCAAAAGGAAACCTAGAGCTGGGGATGAGATGTAAAAAACCACAGCTGAGTAGGAACAAAGTCATCAAGTGACAAGAAAAAACAGAAGGGAAGGTCTGGAAAAGGAAATTTGTTTATCAACATTTTATTCCAGCACTGGAGACATGTGACATTTCATCCCTTTCCTGTGATGCCAACTGATTGCTTCAGCTACCAAGATGCACACCAGATAAATCGGGATCTCTCTTGAACCTCTGCTCTGTTTAGACCTCCTCATATCTTCACAGTTTCACAGTCTTTGGGGTAAGGGTTTTAACCAAACGTGCAGCCACATCATACTCTTCTCCATACTCCCAGACCCTACTTCAGGCACCTTTGTTTCTTGCAGAGTGATCAATTTTTTTCCAAGCTGGAGGGAAAACTGCTTTCCACAGCCTGGTTTGGAAACGGTGAGTTATGCTTTGATTAAATTAGTGTTAATAAGAAAATGAGTTAGTAGTCAGAAAACAGCAAGACTAGCTCTGCAGAAGTGGAGATGATTGGGATGAGAGCCCGTGGTTGCTCCACAGCCAGCACTGTGCTGAGCATGAGGGCATCAGCCACTGGACACACTGCCAGAGGTTAACCCTTCAGCACCATACACAGCTTGCCCCTCCAGGAGCTTGTACATCCTGTGCCACCAGAGAGACATGAGCAACATGGTGCCTTTCCTTCCTTAGCACTGCATTATTTCTCCATTTTCAGTAAATAAAGCCTTTTGATTTTGTATTCCAACACCAAAGTCAGCCTGCTGTGCACTGCATTTTCATTTCTGAAGATTAAAATGAGACTGTACATGGAGAAGGTTCATCTTTCTGAATTTCCAGATCCAGTTAGCGTTCATCTGCTCTGATCTGTGGCACCCTCCTGAGGAATATATTCATTATTATGCAAATCCTGTATGTGGCAGTACAACTGTCAGGTGCAAGATATTCTTAGAAAAATATTAATATGCAGAGTCGCATGCCTGCACCCCACCACCTATTTCAGCATGAAGTTCAGATCAACTATGGCCAAAGGAAAGGCACATTCAAAATTATTACATTATAATAAAGAAATAATTTGTAATAATTTTATTGAATTAATTTGCAACTCTCAGTCAAGATAAGTAACACATGTTCACTCCTGCTTGGTGCAACTGCTCATTTTATATAAAAGGAAGCCTGACATTTTGGTGTTATCTACCATGATTATCACCACTTCTCTAGTGTAACAGAGAGTTTCTGCTCCTCCTCCAGGAACAGCAGGAAGGAATAACTGAGCTGTGGGGATGTAGCAAACATACAAATGGTGGGTTGTAAATGATGATGAATTTGTTAATTCGTGTCAGCTGAAGATCATAGAATCATCAAATGGTTTGGGCTGGAAGGGACCTTAAAGCCCACCCAGCGCCACCCCCTGCCACGGGCACACCTCACATCAGCCCAGGTTGCTCCAAGCCTCATCCAACCTGGCCTTGAGCACTGCCAGGGAGGGGCAGCCACAACGTGACACTATTGTGAGGATCTCTGGTGTGAGGCAAATGGCACACAGAGCTGGACAGTGGTGGAGGTGACATTTCAAAGTCAGCTCTGGGGGGGGAACAGCTTTGTTTCACTGTACAGAGCAGAAGCAGGACTCACTGCTTGCTCCAGCACAGATGTCCTGCTGTCAGCCAAGCATCTGGCACACTCCACCTCCGAGTTCATTTTCTAAACCAGTGCTAAATGTAGTTTCCAGCCTGCTAAACAAACCGCTGCCACGATCTGCTCTTATCTTTGGGCTAAGGCACTGGTAGCACATTGCTCCTGGCTGCCAACCTCCCCCTGCTCCTGCTGCCCAGCACCTCCCAGACACTGAATGCCAGGGGTGAGCCTGCCTCTCCATAAATCCTCTGCTCAGAGGGAGCCACAGGAGAAACCCCAAGCAGAGGGACCAAAGAACTGCCCCAAGTTCTGAGCTTGGCATCTCTCACCACTGCCTCCTGCGCTGGTGGAGCAGGGTCCCCCCTTGTCCCAGGCGTGCAACAGCCCTGACCCAGGGTGATGCCCGCAGTGGCACTGCGAGGTGGGGATGGAGCCAGCTGCAATATGCTCATCTCAGGCTGTGGAGGCCAAGGTTCAGACAGTTCCTAGCTTATTTTCCTAACCAAGATCCCAGAATAAACCTGCTCTTAGCAAGAACAGAGGAGCATGGCTCCACTCTTGAAGCCCTGCTTTCCCAGGAGCTCCACACATCATTGCCTGTGTGCCCAGGTGATGTTTTACACCAAACATTTCTCTGCTCTCCCTCTTCCTCCTCCTTTTTTTAGCAAGATTTATATTCGAGATGACTGAGGGTTTTGAATGAGCTTCAGAGAACATTGGAAGCTTTTATCTCTGCACACAGACACTTTATAAATAGTTTACCTATATTAAACAAAACACAAGGAGACAATTTAGAATTGGTAATACAGTCCTGCTGGGAAAGGTTTAGTGTTATGGACATCTCCATTAAGGGTGACTGTGGTTGTTTTCCTGCTGTTCCTTATTCTGCAGTCTGTTATAGCAGGACGTGTCCCACATTGAATGTGCTGCAGCCCTGTGTGGGAAATAACCCGACAGAGCTGGATTGCAGAACACCTCTGCTTTGATTTTCCCATGGAGACTTTGTAAAACAGAGTGCCAAAATGCCTTGGTCCTTTTCTATCAACTGTAAGCTCTAAGTTTGCTTTCTGCAATGTTTGGGCTCGTTCCCACTTCTCTCTCTCTGCTGGCAGCATCCCTGGGGTGCCAGGCAGGAACCTCCCAGCAGCAGGGGTGGGTTGGGCTCACAGCTCATGGGGGAGCAGAGAGGGCTCAGGCTGGGGACAACCCCCAAGGGCAGGACACAGGCAGGAACTTCCTTGTAAGCAAAACCATGAGGTTGCTCACCTTTTGTGTGGAAGCATCAATCCACATTCGGAGAGAATTTGGAGATCCTCAAATTCATACCATGGTGTACTGTAAAACTGATTCATTATTACTAATGCTGTTCCTACCAAGTCTGTTTTCAAAGGCAGCATTTAAAAAGTCACTCCCTCTTTTTAACAATACTTTCTGTGTGCTCCTTAGAAAACCACCAGGACTGAGCCTTGACACATGGTAAAGCAGAGCTGTGCATGCTGGTGTGGGAAACAAATGGAGAAATTCCCACAAGGAATTAAGAGTGATGCTAACTGGAAGTTGAATGGTGTTATCTCAGGCTTACAACAGACAACATACACATTGGTCTGGCCTCTGCTTTATAAGGAAATAAAAAAAACAGTAGCTGAGGGCTGCTGGCAGTTCACTGCTGGAGGATGCAATAGCACTGTCTGTGCTAACTGGGTGCACCAGGGTGGCACCATCATGTTAATGCTACCAAAAAGGCCCGTCCCATGCAAACCACTGTGCAAAGCCAGCCTTGCACAAAGGGAAAAAACAAAACTATTTCATGCCTTTTCATCAGATTCTGACATAGCTTCTGGAGAACTGCATTCACAAGTGGCAGCACTCTGTAGGAGCAGTCTCCAGCACCATTAGTTATTCCAGGAAAGCTGATGAGTCAGTGAATTCTGTAGCAGCATCTCCCCATGGCTGACAAGTGGCACGGTGACATTTCCTGAGCGCTTGGGTTATTCCAGAGCCAGCACTCCTTGCTAATGCAACGATCACTCTCCTTCAGCTGGGACATTAACCAGAAATTGTGGCACTGGTTACATGGCAAAACAGACATCGCGTAGGAGCAGTTGCTTTAATCTCCCCCTGCTCCCATGCTGCCTAGAAAAGGCAATTGCATACCAGGGAAAGGAGGCTAAAACTTGCCATGAGTCCAGACAACACCTCCTGCCACGTCCACCCCCACACACCCGACTGCTCAGAGCGACCAAACCACTCAGCCACAGCTGAGCAAAACTGGCCTTATTTACAATTTCTGTCCAGCAGGAGACCTGTTATTTCCTCAACTGGTACAAATCCAATGAGTAACAAATTTCCTTCCCACCTTCCCTCCCCTGCGCACCACGCCGTGGGAAGTGTCTGTAATGTATACAGTTATTAAGGCACGATTTAGCAGGGGGTTTCTGCTTTCTAAGGCTTAAGAAAACAGTATCAGAGAGCTTTTTTATGATGAATATAAACATGAATTGAAAGTGCTCTTGTAAAGTTTGAATTGAGTTCTCCTGAATAAAAGGGAAAAGGCAAATTGTCACCAGTTGCTTAGTAACGAGCCAGAGCTCATTTCTCTTCAAGGGAAACCAATTAGGCCTTTTAACCTATTTTAATGGAGGGGGGGATGATCTATAAAAATTAAACTTCTTGGCTGTCTCTCTGGTCTTAAGGGTACCCTTTCTAGAAGAACCTGGACAGTTAATTCCAGGTGCATGCTCCAAAGAAGGTGTTCCCGGATACTTCTCGAGTTGACCTCTCCAAGGTCCACCCACCTTCCCCTTCAGGACACGAGACCAGTCTTGAAATACTGCTCCATAAAATATTGCAATACTACAGGCAACCACTCTACATAAAAAGCAACTGTTATCAGGTACTGACACAACAGGAATCAGTTAAATCTTTGCAAATAGGTCTCTGAAGTAGCTGGGAGCTAGATCTATGGGTATGGCAAGGCAGATAAACACATTTCTGAGGTTTTGGAGATGTGCCTTTTGGTTTGCAGGTGTGGGAGTATTTCTCCTTCCCTGCCAGGTCCTGATTTCTTGAAAACTAACAAAAGTCAGTGTATGTCTGTGGACTAAATTTTGGACCTTTTTAGGCTTGCCATATCTAAGATGATATATGATGATTTATTAGGCCTTGTCCTTCTCTAGCTCAATATAGTGACAAATCTGCAATTCACCTTAATTCTCCCAGAAGTAACTGTGCGCAATGGTAACAGGAGACATTGCTTTAGCTGAGTTCTCATATTTACCAGGCTGTCAGAAGGCAGTACCTACCACCACAAGGTTCTCCTGCTGTTTCAACCAAATTCAACGGATCTGAGCTTGAGCAGTTTATTTATATAGAATATTTGTACCTTTTGATCTCCATTGCTTTTCTTGGACAATGGTGGCTAGCGATCAGATGAGTGGTTCTCAGGGTGTTTTGTATGTGCTCATTGTACCTGTGGCTGTGAGGATGTCCCAGCTCTGACCACCAGTCCTCAGCAGGGAGAATGGGGGAACAGCAAGTTCTTCAGTACCAAACTGCAATGCTAGGAGCTCTGATGCTGTCCACACAACACTGAACTATCTCCAAACACAGATTGGAGGACTTCCTTGGGAAAGGATTTCTGCTTATAAATGTCCAGAATTTGTGTAATTAAACGTGTCACTGTTAATTCATGTTCCAAAGTTACAGTGGTACATTATTTTGTGCTGTTTGCTGGTCCTGCAGCAGAAGATAAGAGAGGAGCTCTCTGCTGCCCATGCTGACGATGGCATTAATCATCCACGTTAGCATACACATACACACACACCTTGCTAAGCCCTTCCCTGTGCAGGTAGCACCACCAATGGCACATGGAAAGGAAACGACGACTGATGTAATTAATTGTGTTCAGAAGCAGATTAATACACCCTGCTCTCTTTGTTAGAAGACAAATCCATGGGCTTGCAATGATTAGTAGCTCTTATTATTCACCCCATTTTCACAGATCCGATCAGTATTGCTGAACAGTGGCTGCAATGTGAATATTTATGACTAACAATTCTGAAAATTCTTATTTAGGCTGTGCTTTCAAATCCGTTTCAAGATGAGAAGTTATAGCATAGCCAGTTAAAACCCACGTTTAATATAGGAATTATTTCAAATTATGACGTTAGTGAGCTCCAGCCATGATTTTGAAGTGGAATCCTGATCTTAGTAGTTTGTTCAAACACACAGAAGATGCCCAGGAAGAACAGCTGATACATGTGGGCACGAAGAAGCAGCTGGAGAAATCTCCCCACAAGTTGCCACAAACATCTCCAGACTCCTACCCCAGGGACTACTTAACCTCTAGCAGAAGCTAAACTGATAGTGAGAGTCAAAAACCACTGATCATTGTTAGAGGATGCAGAAGGGTATTTTCCATGAGCAAACCCTAAATCAAGAGTGAATAGCTTCCTTGCAGATAACTACAAACGTAAATAGAAAATGGATTAACCAGAAATATGAACACACTGCAAGAATGTGGCACGACATTCTGATGCTGTTTTCCTCGGAGACTCTAGCCCCTAAGGACCCATTCTAACCTTAAATATCTATTAATAAACCAGACCTAGACAAGAATTTTTCTGAATAACTTTTAATCTGGTCTCCTTCTTCAGCCATGTACAGAGTCCACTTTCACACCCAGCTCTAAACACTTCCATTCTCTATACTGTTCCTCTAAATCAGTTTCACTCATCTGAATTTCATGCTACACTCTGAACACATCCTATGACATTTATCTTTCAGTTCCCAGTCTGTTCTGATGCTCTTTTTATTTATTCTATCTGATATTCTCAAATAAAGCAGTGAATCTTCAAAAGAAATCTTCAATCAAAGTGCAGTTCAAGCTGAACCGTGGTTCTGGCCAGGTTAAACATGTGCCTTGCCATCTCTAATGGAGAGATGATGCTGGACTATTTCACTGTTGGCCTTTAAAGGAAACTCTGGTGATGGATAGTTTTCTACTTCATTCCTATTACCGCTCATCATCTTGGACTAAATGTAGCATTCTTCTTTTTATTAGAGCGTACCTTGATGTTGCTGGGAACTTTGGGTTCAGCTACTTCTGAAAGGTTTAATGTTTGTTTTTCCTGTTGCTATCATTGGCTTGGAGATCCCTTCTTCTTCAGCTCTGAAGTAAGTAGGTGCTAATTCTGTCCCAGGAAAGGAAGAAGGAAACATAAAACAGGCCTTCTAGCTTCAGAAGGTGATGAAAGAGGGCACCATGGCCATCTCTAGCATGCCTTGCTCACAAACTGGGGGCTAGCAGAGACTGAGGTCAGTAAAACCCACCGAGGCAGAGGCAGACAATGGGCAGGTGAGGACCTGCTTGGTGGAGTAGGATTAACCAGAGTGGCAATAGACTTCGCTTGGGACTGGCAGATGGAACTCTTGGCTCACCATTCACCATGCGAACAACATCTTCAAAACCAGAACAGCTTCTCTGGAGCCGTCCAGTTGTAAAAGTTTAGGCTTGAGAATTTATGAAATAAGAACAGTTTAGGAGTCTGGAGAAATCATTTGATACAGTAACTGTGTAAACTAGAAGTAGAGATCAAATACTTTCAGCCTGGAGATTTAAACCCTATGTTCTCCATGACTACAGCATGGTTTATCACAGTTTATGGAATATAAACACTCCCATGATGCAATCACCAATGAAGGCAGTGTCCCCTTGTGACCCCAGGGCACTCCACGAGTCCAGACACCTTTCCTTGTTGCCATACCCCAAAACCCAAATAATTGTTTGTTCTCAGAGATGTCATCCCTGGGAGAGGTGTAACCTACCACCTTGTACCACTGGGGGATGTGTAACCTACCATCATTCATGATGCAAGAACAAATTAAAGCTGCCAGCTTTCTTCATCCTGGATGTTGCTCTGAGCTGGAAAACCATCCTGAGACAACTGGAAATGGAAGAAAAACATCCCATCCAGATTTTTCCAGCAGAGGATATTAAAAAATGGATGCAACAGTCAGATAAGAGGTGGTACTAAAAGAATCACTGCATGATGGGCACTCCTTGCGAGGAGAAAGCTGACGAGAAGGGGGCCATGGAAAGGATCATCTTGGCAGGATGTTCCTACCTGTGTTTTTCCTTCTGGCTTTAGGATGGATAAGACTGTATCTGCCACTGCCACCTGGGAGATGAGCATTACCATTAGTCCACTATCTTGGGAGGTGCTGATAAGATAATCCTGTTACATTTCTGAATTGCTAAAATATAAGTTTTCTAGTCAAACAGTCACGAGTTTTCTAGTCAAAATAGCCACCGATAACAAGAAGAAAATTGGAATAAGCCAATATACCTGGCTTTGCTACATGGGCCTTTACTGAACTCTCCCATATTTCCATCTGTTAAATGTGATGGATTTATTTCCTGAGTTTTTAGGGCATTGAGAATTTTTATTGATTTTTTTATTTTGAGTAATTTATACTGTATAGTGATAGCCTAATAGAAATAAGTGTAAGTGGAATAATATCAACCATTCCTCCCCTGACTTTCAAAAACAGTCCAAAGACCTCATGAGGGAAGAGATCAAGTCTGAAGACAGTCAAATTGTGGGGATGTCAGCATGTCCTGGTCTCCCCGTGACAGGGGCTTGGGCAGGAATGCCACTGGGCAGGCACAGATCATTCCTGGGGAGACCATCCCAACCAGGCTTGGGTCCATCTCCAGTCCACGTTGAGTCAGAGCCTCACTAATCAGTTAAGAAGGAAGAGATCTTTTCATGTGTTTTTCTTGAAGGTCTGCTTTGAAGTGCTGATCCAGCCTTGGTCTGACCTCCCTAAGTTATGCAAGTACAAATTTACTTCCTTGACTTCAATGAAGTCAATTCACTCTTTCACTATTTATCAGCTTTAACAGGACTTTTTAACTTTGCAGGGTTAGTCAACCTGAATAAAAACTCTTCAAAGGACTGATGGCAATTATCATTCCCCACTCACTCCAATTATCACGTTTGGATGGGTTTGAGCTCCACGTCCTCCTCTGCACATGCAGCTCTTGTGGAGCTGTTGATCCTCTGTGCTTCCAACGCTGTCTGCTGGGAAGGCAGGACAACAGCATCAAAGGAGAGAGCAACACCGGGTGCTATAAACAGAGAAACCTCTGCTGGTTTAAGTCAGAAAACATTTTGCATTCATTGATGTTTCACTGAAAGCTTGGCCATTCCCCCAAGAGACTCTGAAGCTGCAGTTGCTCCCCCTACAGCATCTTGGTGCAGAGCAGAGCATGGTCCCTCCTGCAGCATCTCAGTGCAGAGCAGAGCATGGTCCCTCCTGCTCTGCCCAGGGGTCAGCCTGACCCTGGACAGATGAGAGGTGCTCACTCTGATGCTCTGAAACTCTCATCTCACTGGAATTGTTTGTGAGGCATTTAATTCATAATTCACGTTGTTTGCAGAGATGTTGTAAGGCTGAATGAAAGCCAAGAGCTTCAATTTACATCCTGCTGTTTGTTTTGCCCTGCATCTCAGAAGAGCTTTTGACCCTTCTTGTACAAACACCGACTTCCATCAGCAGGTTTTAGTCATTGGAGGACTTTGGTGGATATATGATGTGCAAGAATGCTTGCAAGCCTGAGGCCTCAGCTGGCAATCTAGTGCAGTTTGGAAGGTCAAGACACTAAAATACTTAGATTGAAAAATGTTAATATTTTAAGTACTCACATTAAAGTAGAAGAGCTTTGCGTTTTTCTGATTTTAAAAATCAATTTCAACAGTTATTTTGCCTATAGTATTTTCCAAACTATAGACCTGAGAATTGCCCAACAAAATTTCCATGAGCCTTTTCTCTGTGTCCATTTTTATTGCTCTCTTTGCTGTTATTGATGGTGTTTATCTTCACATGTTTTAATTAATTCCTCAGTGATTTGGAAAAAATATAAAACAGAAGTTAAAGGTTAATAAAAGATCTAAAGAATGAAAGAGAAAGGGTCGAGTAATGTTTAATATTTGGTTTAAAAGACCAAATCCATTATTCTAAAGGCAAGCTGAAAGCATACAGTATATGTATCCTATCTCTGCATGTTCAGAGGACTTAAAACCATAGAGACACAGATTGGTTTGGGCTGGAAGGGACCTTAAAACCTATCCAGTGCCACCCCCTGCCATGGGCACGGACACCTCCCACCAGCCCAGGTTGCTCCAAGCCCCATCCAACCTGGCCTTCAACACTGTCAGGGAGGGGCAGCCACAGGTTCACCACCCTCCCAGCAAAGCATGACCCAAAGCTTGTTCCCAGCCCTGCAGATCCCTGCAGTGTGTGGCAGAGAGAACTCTGAGCATCTCTCACCACTGAGCCTTGGAAACAGGATCCGGGCAGCCAGGGAAAGGTGCTCAGTTGAATGTTCACGAGGAAAGGAACAAATGGGTTGGCAAAATACTGCTGAAGTGGATGACCATATTTACATCTAAGCATATACCAAAAACATCTTTGGCTTTAGCTGCTCATCTTGGAAAGCAGCTGACAACACTGTCCACCAAAAACCACCCAAAAGTCCAACTCACTCAGGATTAGGACAAATTCTCCACATTTTTTGAAAGTGTGCTGCTATCCTCTTCTGCAGGATTCTTCTATAGCACGTAACTCATTTCCTTTTGAGCCTGCCAGCAATATCACTATATGATTACTATATATTACTATATGATTTGCTTTATTCTTAAGGCATATAAATTGCTCTATTAGAAATTAGCTAGAGACCCATGTGCATTCAGACCCCCAGCCCTCACGTATACGTCCCTATACATTTTAAATTATCAGAGCTGTTCTCATCATTAAGACTGTAAGACCTCAGTTATTTCAATCACAAAGACTATTCAGTTGCCCATATTGAGCACCCTTTCCCACCCTTGCAGCAGTAGATGGCTTTTACGTGGGTGGGCAATGGACAGAAGGGGATCTATTGCTGGTGATGGCAGTTTATTCACCTCTGGCTGTTTACACCTTATTTTTCAGCCCGGGACACCAGTGGGCTGGTTAGCAGGGATCCAGCTTTGATGAACAAGCCCTTCTAGGTTTATGATTTCATGGTGTTGCCCTGCTCAGCTCAAGACAGTAAGATGAAACTTGTTTTTGTCTGGGAGAGGATTTCTGCAAAGGCAGACTGTGCTTGTACCCAGGCGTATGAAATAGGAGGATTTCAACAAGGAATAGAAGGATTTCTTCAAAATTCTCATCAAACAGACAGCTCCAGGGAGCTTTGAGGAGAAAAGAAACAGTTTAGAGACCAGGTATGTGTTAAGAGGCCTTAATTAAGCGTTTGAAAACCAGCTGATGACTGTCACAGGCAGCCTGACTGCACACGGGTATTTGCAGAGCACCTCAAACTGTGTGAGATGAGATGAGGACAGGTGATGGGAATTTCATGCATTACCCACAGAAAACATAAGTATGTGCCTTCTGAATTAAAAAACCCCACAAAACCTTAGGGAGCTATTTTTCAATAACCTTGTCTTCCAGCATCCGCCCAGGAGTAACTCCCCAGCAAACACACAAGCCAATTAATTCTGGACACATTGCAAAAAAGAAATATCAGCCAACAACCTTTTTCTGGTGACAGATTTCTGCCATTTCAGTGGTATATGAAAAGGACAGCAATGCATATCTTTGTTTCTCCAAAGCAATAGAAGGGGCCAACTCATTATACATCCACTCCATCTTCATCCAAGGAGCAGCTGCTTGTCCTGCCCACCCTACGTTCAGCCATGGCTAGCCCAGAAGATGGAGCCAGTTTGGACTAAACCCTGTTATTGAACACCCAAAGGCACACATGAGACTTGGACTGCTCTTGCAACAAAAGGGCCTGTCACAACAGGCAGGGCAGAGAGGGGAAAAAAGCAGCATTTATTACTTTTGTCTGTTGTACAGAGGGATTCTGAAAACTTATGAGCAACACAGATTAGTCTTAGGAACTTTAAAGTTCAAGTCATTATTCACATTCTTTTATACATTTTGTGGAGGCTCATACATTTTTTTTGCAAAGCAGATGAATCTCTGTTCAAGGTTTACCCAGAGGCACAATGATCTCTGCCAGCCAGATACAGATGAGCACTCGGAGCATCAATAACACTTACCACGTCAGTTATGACTACAGAAGACAAAGTACTTATTCTAATATGGATCACAATAAAAAAGCATAGATCATAAAGCTTGGTCAAGAAATTTGATCACTGAATAAGGCAATAGCTTTGAAATATATCTGCTCCACACGCCATCTTAAAATCCCTCCCCAGAGAGTTGGGGTTGCTAAATTGGAAGTCTCTGGTGAGCCCATAAAGATTAACGTGGTAAGATATGCTTAATACCATTACACACCACCCTGATCCAGTTAGGCAGCACAGCTAAAATCTGGTCATGACAGCCAAGGAAAACCAGACCACGATGTAAACGTATGACAATTTTAATTTCAAATTTTGAAAAATAAATTTAAAACAATTTGCCAAAGACCATTTAATGACACGGAAAATTAGTTGCTCTGAATTAACTTATTATTGAATCTTTGTTTATGAATGTAGGAACCCAATGAAGAACAAGAGCTCATTGCCTGAGCTTTTTGCTGCCTTTGTACTGCAAATGAGGAAAGACTGTGTATAAACTGGTCTGCACCAGCTACTCTTTGGCCATCAAAGCTGCTGAAAAGAGTGGTATGGGGGTCTGTGGGTTGAGGTGTCCTCCCCCCAGGAGATCTTCCCTGGTGCCAGGCAGGGACCTCACAAGTGAGGACAGGCCAAGGTCAGGGCTTGCAGGGCAGGTAGGGATCAGGCTGGGAAGAAGCCCATCAGTAGGATGCTAGCAGTAACTTCTTTGTAGGCAAAACCATGAGGTTGCTCATCTTTTGTTCAGCATTTGCTTAAGAAGACCGGGATTTCCAGTCTGCTTTGTCACATCTCCAGACCTCCCACCAACTGCATCGTGGTCAGAGCAGAGTTCAGTGTCCCACCCCAAGATGGTTCCTACCCTGCTAGAGCACAAACGCTTTGAATGAGACTGAACTCCATGAGATGAACGAGACTGTGTGTCACATATGTGAACCTGAAACCCAGAGGGTGGAGCCAGTAAGAGCCTGCATCAAACTGGGGGCCAAACACTGCTCTGAAATGCCATTGTGGGAGAAGGCAGGGGCACCCCCCGTGAGTCAAGTGGTCTCTTGACTTGGGGCAGCGCAAGAGCCATCATTCACTTACAGATTAATAAAACCCCAAGTGTTACAACAACTAAGCTGTTGCATGGCAGAAAGGAGCTGGAATGGCAGCAGCATCTGCACACACCACAGCCCTGACCTGAGATGAGGCTGAAGCACCTCGTGTGTGAAGGTTGGGCTCAGGGAGATGCAGAGAGCGGAGGGGAAGCAGGGAGGAGACATCAGCTGAGCTACAGGACATGGGTAGCATCACCTATGAGCAGAAACAGGAAAATAAAAAGGCACAAAAAGACAGAGACAAGTGGTGGATGAGAAGGCTTTTGAACTATGAGCAAAGAAACTCCAGCCACTTGAGCCCTGCTACACGGAGGGAGTCGGTGCCTCGTGCAGCCCATGTGAACAGACCTGCTTCCCAAAGGCTGCCTCCAGCTCCAAGCTTCTCTCCCTCAGAAACCTAATTTCGCTAAATGCTGGAGTGACAAGTATAATAAAAATAACACTATGAAATGCATGAAGAATTCCCTTCCCTAAATATCAGATTTTAAAAGCAAAATAAACATTAATTCTCTGCTGTCCTGGCAGCGACACTGATGTGATTCATGGCTACTCAGCTGCACAAGGCTGTGTTCTTTTCTTTGAGAAAAAGAATATCAATCTTCAGATGAGCTATCAAATGACTTTATGATTAATTCTGTGTTATCCTTGAATTTAATGCCAGTGGGTGGGAGGAAAAAAGGAATATCCAACGGAAGAGGAATGAAGCATCAGACAAACTCAGAAGTTCCCCAAGGTTAATCTGAATGAGTTTCTTTCTCATCCCTCCCATGAAATGTGACTCTGACACTCCCCAAGTGCGCCCAGGATCCAAGCCCCACCTGGAAAGCAGGGGAAAACATGGGGCTGGTGGCTGCTCCCTTCCTGCCTGCTGTCCAGGCATGCTCAGCACAGCTCCCTGGTGAAAGCCAAAGCCCTGCTGCCACCATGTCCTGCAAGGGGGGTGGTTCTTCAGGGGCTGTGCAAGCTCGGGCTGCATCTGCCAGGCTCCCCAGAACAGAGGCTGAGCAATTCCCTCTTTCATTGCCTGTGGAAATCTGGTAGGATTTTCCTAATTTTGATTCCAATAGGCATGAAAAATTCTTTTGTATTTGGTACGAGTTTGAAATTAAAGATACTGAGACATGGCCATGTGTTTGATACAGGCATGGAATTTAACTGCAAGTGGTAAAAGATTTTATGTTACTCTTACTTGTACAGACCACAAATTAACCACTGTCTGCTCTGGTATCAGGAGGTTCACCTTGCTCTGGTCACTGGGTTGGATCTTGTTAAGAAGGACCAGGTCAAATAAAATGGTTCAATAGCACTGGCAGTATGGGACTCCCTGGTAAAATTCACCCAACATTTTATTTTTGGAGCTCTTGTTCCTGTGAACACAACTGGTCAGTGCCTTTTCACAGGGACAACAGGGCAAAGGGCAGCTCTGACCCCTTGTCCTGCACCCGAGGAGGTAGGAACCCCCAGCCAAGTGTGGGAGATGTCTCTCACTGAGCAGGCTGGGGTGGGTACCAGTTACCATGAGGATGGGGATTTTGTTTTTCATGTTGTCACCTGTGTGTTAGCAGCTGGATAGAGACTGACAACCCCTCCACCGAGCCAAGGAGCTGTCGGATCACGTTAAGGAGCACTGAACGTTACTGACAGATTGTGAATGAATATTCATGGCCATTATGCTGCAGTCTGCACCCTATATAGGCATTATCTGTGAAAAAAAATAATAAAATAATGAAAAAGAAAAGTCTGAACTGATCCCTCAAGCCCGAGTCACAAATTTTTATCAAAATAAAATGTGGTTAAAAATAGCCCAGGTGGCAGACTGCATTGTCCTTGGCACAGCTTGCTGCTTGCTCAGGCACCTCTGGTCCCCAGCAGTGCAACACCCCGGTTCCCCAGGGACAGGCTACAGGTGGGTGCCACAGACAGGGCTGTTGTGTGAAAAGAGATAGTGCCCCATTTCTGGGGATTTAGAGGAAAGAACAGTGGTGGTAAGGGCCCGCTCCCCCAGGAGCTACTGCCACAGCTTTCACACCCAGACCCCGGCTAGATCTTAAACTTGTGGGAATTTTCTCAGAAACTTCAGGCTTTTTATTCGTCATGACTCAGAAATCCACAGAAATCAAGGTCGAGGCTTTCTACAGTTTAAATTGGCATCTTTTGCTGTCTGGGCTGTGGAAAGGAGACAATTGCTCTGGAGAAGAGCAATACCAGGGGAAAATTGCTGATGGCACAAATTACCTGAAACCAGTTAAAGGTCAAAAAAACAAATGGACTGCAAGGACATTCAGTGGGTACCAAACGAGGGCAGGTCAATCGGCAGGATGATGGTGGAGGAATTCTCATCTTGCCAAAGACACATTCGTGTAAATTTCAGAAGGTTTTTTGCACTTGTGTATGGGTTAGTCCACAAGGAAAGTGCTAGGAAGCATAAAGACAGTGACACAAATGATACCTTAGTATCCTACCCATTGTAGAATCTTTGTTCTAACCCAAATCTGTCTTTTTCTGAACTAGAGTGGCCATACTAGGAAAATGCACTCAGCATTTCTCTCTACTTCAAAAGAATTGGGCAGACATAGAAAGTTATCTGTCAATAACCAGTCAACACAGGAAAAACAAATAAATCAAAAAACATGGGATAGTAGCATTCAAGAGGAAATAAATAAAAGGGTATCCTGTAGAAATTTATGGAATTAGAAGGAGACAAGACATTAAATCTGACACTTGAACTGTCCTGCTATATATAAAACACCAACGATTTCTAACACAAAATTAATTTTAATTTTTACTTACTTGGTTTTGCTCAAGAAACAGCCTTTCATAGAATAAAGCATGCCACCCTAGAATGACAGCATTTGTGACATCCATGGAGAAGGAACTGAAGTCACCTCTGTGAGCCCATGGGTGATGGTGCCCAGTCTCACACCTCCCAACTCCATCACACCTCCTGTCCCCTGACACATCAGGTTACAGCAAAGAAGGGAGAGAACCCTCATCCACCCTGGTAAAATTCGATGATAAACTATTTGGGTTTGTAAGAACTAATCCTAAAGAGGATTTTCCCCCACAACACCCCAGACGATGGTCAGGAGAGGCAGACAGAACAATGTACAAGTATGGGCTGTGACCCAGGAAAGTGGCGCCTATGGTCTGGGGGGGCTGGAGCTGGAAACCAAGAGTGGGAGCTGGAAACCAAGAGTGCCCATGCAGGCACATCAGGCAATGGTTAAATCATCATGTTGATTAACTTGCTACAGTACAAAGTGCTAACGATCTGGACACTTCTCTACAACTTGGAAACACGGACTGGAGCATGAGTATGTTGTACACTCATGTAAACAAACGAGCAGAAGGTGGCTTCAAAATGGGCCAGAATTGAGCTGAAACAGTCAAAATAATTCTATGCAGAAGCCAAGAAAACTCTCATGGTGCTTGAATGCAAAAGAGAGTACAAACAAGAGAGTAACGTCCTCATGTTTTTCAAAGAGAGCTTGTCTAGGCTGCTGTACAACCTAGAAGATTTACAAACTCAGTGTTTAGGAAAGTCCCAAGAGCACCAGAGGACAGAAAGAATAGCTGAAATGTTCCCCTTTCATCAGTTTTCAGCAAGGAGGTGTAACCAACACATCTGCCACACCTCCCCATCCATCAGGGCAGGAGGAAGCTTCAGGTCCAGAAAAGACCTGGCTCTTACAATTCTATTTGTGCTTTTGAAAATCTCCACAAAAGTTTAAATGAAAAAGAAAAGATGTGGCTGGCATCCTCGGGAGTGACACACATGAAGAACAAAGAGAGCTTCACATAAACTGTGGCTAAAAGTTACCATGGAGGTGCTCAGATGCAATGGTTGAAGTACTGGTGGCCACTCACTTGGAAACTGGGCAGCTTGAAGACCAACTACACCACGAGGTGACAGTCACTGGAGAAGGCACACGTATGGGATGGCTGCAGGAAGGGTCATGCCGTCCTTCAGGGGCCAGGCAAAACCCTGCCAAATGTTTCTCTAGCCACTCCTTTGAAAATTATTCTCTTTTAGGCAAAAGAATGTGAAATAGAAATTAGTGATCATGCTACAAACCACTGACACGTGAGCTAGAGCTACTTAAAATGTCATTTAATTATGTTGTAACGTTTACTCCATTTTGCTTAGGATATAATTTCTCTATCTATTCCAGTCACAGAAATAAATGATTTAATTTCTCCAGCCTGCACTCCAGATAAAGCATTGTGCTTGGAAGCTATGGAATATATATGTTAATCAGCTCCGCCGCTGCCCATGCCATTACCAGCCCCATTCATTTGTTTCCCGTTGTCATTCTTGATTACACATTTTGAGAACAGATTACTGTAATAACGGGGGGCGGGCAGGCAGTTCCCCTGCTACCAGTGTCCTTGGATCAATCTTCTGACCGCAGGTGAAATATGTTTTGCTAATAAATTGCCAGGCTGCTTTATGTTGCCTGTAACTTTCCAGTTTGGGAAATCAATTAATATTAGTGATCCCGAGGAGAGGTGGGCAGAGCTTTCAAACCAACCTAGAGAAACACCATGGAAAGAGCAAATGGAACACAGCACTGGTACTACCTGGAACAGCAGACTGAGGGATTTAATGTGTTTTCTGCCCCTCCTCAATCAGCACCCTTTGAAAATAAAGCTCTGCTCAGCCTCAGAACCAGAGATCTCCACTCGTAACACCAGCCTTTCCCTGCTGCTCTGTGCAGGGACTGCCTGTTTGGGTTGGCTATTCAGTTTGCTATTGATTTCTTCATGTTTTAAACCCCCCCCGAGCAAATTGTCCTCCCAAACGAGTCTCTTAATGGGGTGGCAGCTGCACTCTGAGTGTGCAGGGCTGTGTGAGTGCCCACACAACCAGTGATGTTACTGAAACAGCTGCTCCTTCCTGGGCTGCTCCTCAGCAAAGCCGAAGACGACACCATATATTGAATTTAATACAAATACACACTTGTGTGCTATTCACAACACAGCACACCCAGCTGCCTCCTTTGAAACAGGGTGACTGGGGGCTTCTGATCATGCACAGCCTGTCAAAACATCACACAAGTCTATACCTCACAGGGAAAATCAGGTAGGAACCCTCCCTGTCTGCTATTGAGGAGTGAGTAGGTACTCCTACAACTGCTAAATTCTGCCAGAAAGCCACTGATTAATCACAAAGACCATCGCATCACTACCCAAAAGCCATCATTACACCTGCATTTCCCTGTTCCTCTTGACCAGCCTTCAAAGACCTCCTGCCTCTTCCCATTTGTGCCACTGAGCAAACCCCCTGCTGCTTCCCAAGAGAACAAGGACTGACTTTAGAACCCAAACTGCACAAGGAGTTCCCTCAGAGCCATGGGGAGCCTGACTGCACACCACTTTGCACAGAGCTCCCCTTGCCTTCAGACACATCTCGGCCTTTCCAGGTGATGAGGCTGGAGCAATGAGAAAATTAATAGACATCAGCCTGGCTCGATGCTTTCCATCAGCTGAAACAAAATGGGATAGGAGCCAGTCAGGGCTGATAACTGGAGTGTAAACTTGTACTCAATAACACAGCACAGCAGCAGCAAACCCTGCATAGATAAAGCTGGAATAAGAGAATAGGTTGTTTCATCTTCTCATTCCTTTTATTCACACAGTAGAAAATTACTCTCTCTCCCAACACGCCCTCAAACCTCTGTTTTTGGAGGTGTGGGTCGTGGGGAGAACAGATCCCTTTTATCCTTCCAAGGTCTAGCAACCACAGGTTACATGAAGACCTTCTCACCCCAAGCCCCCCATGGACACAGACAGCTGCTGCAGGTGGGACTGCAGTCACCATTTGCCAAGGAGCTGTGGCACCTATGGGTGAGCAGCACCCGGAGCAGCCTTGGCCCCCCTGCCACTGGAGAGGTGTCCTACAGCACCGTCCTGACCAGACAGGGCTGAGCCAAGGCAAGTGCTGGGATTCTGTGTGCTGAGGTGAGAGCTTATTGTCCACTGACCGAGACAGCCCGCTGGATTCACACAGCCAAGGGACCTGGAGGCACGCTGCAGGGACACTTTGGCCAATCATCAATCCAGTAAAGAGCATGGTGGCAGATATCTACCACACTGCTATGCACGGGGCTCTTCATCTGAAGCTTTTTCTACAAGCCCAGGGGCCAGCTCAGCCCAGCAGCCTCCACGCAAGCCTGGCCAGCTCGGACAGGCACCCCTGGAAACAGCATCTCCCCTCTCCATTCCACCTTCTGAGGCTGCAGGGTGTCTTAAAAACCTCTCCAAGTGAGCTTTGCAGTGAGCTCTAACAGCAGAATACCAAAGTATGAGATGTTTTCTACTCAAATGTAAGAAATGCATCCTAGTTTCAGCTGTGCATAGCAGAGGAACCTGCTGGAGGAGCCAGCTGTCAGGGCAGGGGGCAGCAGCAGAGCATCCCACCACGGAGCTCTAAGAACACACTGCACATCCTGCACCTTTTCTGCAGCTCCACACCAGCCCATCTCCCTCAAGCCTACGTGTCCCATGGGGTGGGCACTGCTCCATCCATCCCCCTGGGGAACTCGTTCAGTGACCCCACAGCCATTTCCTTCTTTCAAACACAACGCAACAACCCCCCGCGTGCCTGCAAGAGCAGCTCACCAGCACATCCAATAAAGAGCTTTACTCCAATTAGCGGCTTTCTTTCAATAATTACTTCACTTGTTTTGAATTAGGAACTGTGACTCCGCTGATAAATTGGCTGATTTGAGAGATTTATTCCCACTACAGCTTCTGCAATTTGGTTTTTGTGCAGGAACGCATCTCAGTGATGGACACCCATGCTGGGCAGTGCCTGCAGCCAGCTGGGAGGAGCCCAGTTCCCCACAGCCAACTAGGAGGAGAAGCCCAGTTCCCCACATCCTCCAGGCTCCATCACTCACATTCCCATCTCTTTTCCCTCCCCATGTCCATAGCACAGCACAGGGTGCAGACCCAGTGCCACATGTGGGTGAAACACGATCATGGTCCAAAAATAGTCTCTGTGTGGCAGAGGTCAAGGACTCTGGCATTTTCCAAAGACAAGGGTTAATTTTTAATATCTAATTCGTTTAGATATTTAACTAGCACTGCCCCAGATTGCCCAGAGAGGTGGGAGATGCCCCATCCCTGGAAACATCCAAGGTCGGGTTGGACATGGCTCTCAGCAATCTGATCTGGTTGAAGATGTCCACTAGAAGTGTCCAGTGGAAGATGTCACTGCAGAAGGGTTGGAACTAGATGACCTTTAAAGGTCCCTCCCAACCTAATCCAGTCTGTGATTCTATGAATTTCTAAGCCCTTTTCACCCTTTTAGATCATTCTGCCTCATGACCCACATTGGCCTCATCCTGTGGCATCTATTGGGATGGCTGGGAGATGCCTGTCAGTGTTTCCCATTGCAAGACTCTACAATCATTATCTAATTCCCTTTTCAAGTCTAATTATTGGAAACAAACCTTTCCACAATCCATAGGTGCCTCTGATGTTTCGCTACATTTTGCTGTGCTTTTTTTAAAAAGAATTCTTTTTGCTGGAGAGCAGGAGGACCCTTAGAGCCACGGCAGAGCTGTGGTGCCCCACAGGGGATGTGAAAGCAGCTCAGCCCCCAGGCATTCCAGGGGGATGTGGGTGATCCAGCCAGAGGGTGTGGGGCTCAGCACCCTCTGCTACAGCTCCTGCACTGCAGGAGGGATGTGCATAAAGATAATAAAATAGTAACAATAAAAATAGCATGAGTGGTTAAACACTCAATTGGATTTAGATTTGTACCAATTGAATCACTCAGCCCAGCACGAGCCATCACTGACCGTGTGTTAGGTGTGTGTTTGGAAAGGCACACTTCATCATCTCACTGCATCTAACAACTGGAAACTCTCACACAGACCAGGCTGCTCTCCACACACCCCCAGGCAGTGTCCCACCAACATCAGGCAAAGGCACACAGGTGATCAGTAAATGCCAGGAACTGACAGGCACTGCCACAGGTGGGGATGGTGAATCCCCACCTGATCCATTCGGGACAACCCTGCCACGCTGGGACAATCCCATTGGAACTGCACTATGGTCCAGATGGATAATGAAACTGGGTAAGTTTCTAAGTGTATTTAATACCTTCTGAGCAGCACTCTCAGCTGACTGCTCCTGACAGCAGCATTGTGAGCAGTGTTTCAGTTCCCCATGGCTTGGCACGCTCCCTTGCCTGCTGGAGCACAGCACTCTGCTGGGGTAATCCTCTACTCCCTGCCTCTGCTGGGAATGGGCTTGAACACCTCTCCAGCCTCAGCCGGGCTCTGCCATGCTGTGTGCATCCCCCACTGCAGCTCAGGGACCGGGAGCATCACGGCACCAGGACTCCTTGCATCACTGGATCAGCATCACATCAGCAAGGCTGATCTCTAATAAACAGCTTTAAGACATTTGTTGCTACACCAAAACCACATTACACCATGTAAATGACACACACAGCCACACGTGTGCATGCAGAAGAGCCTTTGGAAAATCTCTTTTTAAACTTTTGCCAGTTCCTGAGTTGTCCCAGCCCTTGTCTGAGCTGCCTCCTGGCATTTCCCTTCTTCTCCCCCCCCCGCCCCACTGTTTGCAGGAGATGTTATTACACGCCAGTTTCCATGACAGGAGATATGGAATC
>VZRW01009865.1:285320-359914 GCA_013398125.1 Aegotheles bennettii | reverse complement strand
TATTTTCACGGAGCTGTTTGCAGGTGGAATGTAAGCAGATTTGGCATGAGAAGCTAATCCTTTCAAGGCACATTTGGCTGTCTCCCCAAGGAGCGGATCAAGTGGTGCGCGTTCCCGAGCTCACCAATCACATTAAAACACATTTCATTCTGCTGCAGACATCCCTAATGCCTGCCTGCCTCACACAGGAGCTGACACAGGAATGGTGGGCACTGTCCCCCTCCTCACCAGTGTCACGGGTGAGCCCAACCCCACGGGAGCTGCTGGATGACACCAAGCACAGGGGTGAGTGCGGTGCCTGAAACCACCCTGTGCCCCCAAGACATGGAGAAGAACATAATCCTGCCTTGCCCATCACACCTTCATTCCTGTGATCAATTAGCCAATCTGCTCGACTATGGAGAGCAAAGACCTTGCAGTCACTCATTTACTGCTCTAAGCCAGTCTGGTGCTGCCAAGCTGCCTGCAGACCCCTCAGGTACATGGACACTTAGAACTCGGGGGGTTTATATCTATTTCACATTTCCTTGCTTATTCACAGCTTTTTCTGACTTCATCAGCCTAGAAACAGATATCTGAATGTAAGGTGTTCCACCCCGAAATCAGTTTTAGGAGGCAGGTGTGCTGATGTACCAGGTGTCTGTACATTCCCAACTGTAGCACCAGAACATTGTGGTTAAGTATTCAGTACAGATTAGTTTATAGGAGACATACAAAGGTTTATTGTCTCCGTTTGGCCCTTTTCTGCTGTTTGCAGTCACAGCATGAGCTGCTGTCCATGAGCTCTGGCTGTGCTTCTCTGGGATGGAGCCTGGCTTCTAACCCTGCAGGGAGACAGTTCCCTGTCTCCTGGGAACCCACCATCACTCTGCTGGGCTGCACTGGAACCTGGCTGCAGAGTTTTTTGTCTGGGGGGAGGGAATGTGTTCTCATTTTTCATTTCCCACAGGAATTGGAAGGTGATTGAGGGCTTTTTCTTGAACATTCACTTTTATTCAACAAAAATGCCCAACGCCAAGATCAAGCAGGTGAAGTTGTGCCCCTGAGCAGGGTCCCATGCTGCCCATCCTTGAGCACCACTTTGTGATGGGAGCTGGGAACCAGGCTGAGAAGGGAGACTGCCAGCACTGAAACTGGGGGTTTTCATAATTAAATGTCCTGGGAAACTGGTGGGGCAGTGGGTGGTAGGGAGAAACAGAGCAGAATGAGGAACTTGTCTGCACCTGCCTGCACTCAATGCTCTCAAAGACTTTGCTGGACAGGGCAACTAAAATACTCCCAAATACATCCCAGTATTCTGGTACAAAACAAGCCTGGTCTTGCTCTCTGTCCTCATTGAGCCACATTAGAAGATTAATAAGGAAGGTGTGATCTTCAGGAGCAGGGCATGCAGGATTTCTGTGCAGGAGCCTATAAGCCTAACGAGATCAGCAACACCAGCAGCAATGAAATATCTTCCTGTGATCCTCACAACTGAGATTAAAGCCTTCAGGCAGCCCACAAGATTAAGGAAATTACTTCCACAAAGCATAAGCTGTTACCCTTTCTGGACTTGGCTTAACCACACAGTCAATCAGGGAAAAATATTTTCTCTTACTAAGAAAAAAAATTTTTACAGTGACACTTCTTTGCAAAAATGAGAATTTTTAGCGATAACAAAATCCCATTTTCTTTGACTTGGCTTCTGCAGGACAGTGACTACCAGCTGGATGTTGTAAACTACTCCTCAGACCTCCCGAGCCCAAGTTTAGCTCAATCCCTGCCTTCTGGTCTCTGTTGCCAGGTGGAAGAGCAGGTCCTGGCACCCGGACACCGATGTTCTGCTCACATGGCACTGGACTGCAGAGGGATGTAAGCATCAATTTGACAAAATTATCACAGAAAAGACTCTGGGGAGGCAGCTCAGCTGGGCAGAAACATATATAGTAGGAGCCATGTAGAGAGTAATGGAGCTTTTGCTTCATTAAGTGACACGATATCAATAAAAGTGTGCACGACAGGAATGTGAGGCAAATTCTAACCACCAGAGTGTTGGAAAACCCTTGCCTGGCCCATGGAGAAGCTTCTCCTGGCTGGCACTGAGGGAGGCTGTGATACCAGCCTCCAAGGGAAGAAGAGGGAGGCCAAGAGATGAACCTGTGCAGAGGAGACTGATGGATAGGGAAAAACCCGAAGTAGAGGAGAGAGGATAAGAGGCCATGGCTGTGTGCACAGAGAGCGGGGTCTTGGCTCTCCCTTCTGCTGGGCCAGGACCAGAGAAACTGAAATTTCAAACTAGGACCCACAGTCCAACCAAATTGAGAAGTGGCATCTTAACACCAGGGAGCTTTTCCCCGGGAAGCTGGTGCTTTCCCACCCTGAGCGAGTGTGGAGAGGAGCACGGCAGCAGCTGTGGGAAGTGGCACATCTCCATCACCCCCTGCTTTACCTCCCTGCTTAATTGGCCGTAACGGCAGCTATTCCTTGTCTGGAATAAATGAGGTGTCACTTTTCTGGGACAGCATTGTGGAAGCAGCTGTGTGCTCACCCTCCCAGCACCAGCCAGAAAAACATTGTAAAATCATCTAGGTTGGAAAGGACCTATAAGATCATCTAGTCAAAAAAGCTCTGAAGGCACTATGGGAAAAGAGTCTAAAAAACACAATTTAATTTGCCTTTTACCTCCAATGTCCTCCTCAAACAGCTGTAAAGTTCTCCCTGAGCATCCTTTGGTCTGGCATTTAACTATTTCCATATCAGGCAGCCCCAAAGTACACCAAACTCCACGCCTACAAGTGGCCTGGAGGAGCTGGAGCTGTGCCACTGAGGGAGTGGAGCTCCTCGGAGCAGCAGTGTAGGGAAAGGCAGGGGAGGGATGGCCTGGTGCCACATTTAGTCCATGCCTCCTGAACAACCACTTCTCTCTTATTCCCCCAGTTAATGTGAAATCTACACCAGTTATGTCAACAAATGTAATTAATTGTTCTCAGCAACCCATTCCCAAGGCTTCTCAAGTGTGTGTTGGCTACAGCAATTGGAGGGATGTACCAGGGCCATAGCACAGGAGGTGATGGACCCCCCTCCCAGTCACTGTAAAACAACCCCAGGATTATGGTGAAGGGGACACTGCCCCATGGTGGCTCTCCTGGGGCACCAGCACAGCACCCAGGGGACACGGGATGGGGGGCCAAAACTCCCCACCGGGGTGCCCATGGGAAACACAGGCTCCCCCCACCACAGGGCAGGAGCAGGTTGTTGGCTGGAGCTCTCAAAGAACAAAAGTAGCTTAAATGGCACGTCTGGAAAGACTTTGCTCATTAAACGTGTTTATTATTTCCTGAGTTCTGCTTAATCACCCTTTTAAAGCCTCTGTTTGCTAATTGAATGCATCCCCTTCCATCAGGAGCTAAAAGGAGCAAGGAGATGGTTGATGATGCACAAGTATGAGCACACTGGGGTGCTTAATGGATCTGGTGGATGAGGAATTTATATTTACCCCAAAGCAGCCAGCTTCTTTGCTGTCCCTTTTCTCCAGGGACTTTGCAAAAGGCCTCACATGGAAACGGGCTCCTGGTGACCACCACCTGCACCCCATGGCTGCAGCTGAGGGGTGCTTAGCACTGTGCACACACGGGGCAGGTCCAGCTGTGTCCCTGTGTCAGTGTCCACACGGACACAGTGTGATAAGGAGGCATATCAGGATGTGGGACTAACCTGGAGGGACAGGGAAGCAAGCAGGGAAAGCAGCTCCTTGGGGTCAGCAGCAATGGAGACAGCCCCATAGGCTTGGGCACCCCTTTGCACCACCATCACCATGCTGGGGCTTCTAAATCAAGCCCAGATGTAATTACAAAATATTATTCCCTTTATAATAAAGGATGTCCCACATCTGGGCTGCAGATGTTGACCCAGCTGAGGGGCATCTGTAGGAGTTACAGATTTACCACCAGTGGGGAATGCTTTGGAAAGAGCTGGCTTTGCTAAACTGTTAGGCAGTTTGGGAACAAAGTGTCCCTTTTTTTATTCCTCAAGCATAAATTATCAGTTACAGCACACGATTGCTGCGAGAGAGAGAGGAAAACAAAAGTTAAATGAGCTAAACTGTAAACACAGACACTTTCTGAAACAGATAAGTGTGAAGGAAGTGAACCAAAACTGGCTTAAACACAGGGGAGAGCGGATAATCGAGTTTGGGAATTAACGTGGAAAAACAGGAGCTGGAGTTTAGGAGGATGTCTGGTGAGCAGCATACCAAGAGATCAGGAAAGTCAAGCCAAGGATAATCCGATCCCAGCAGGATTTGTGCAAAGTGCTGTTCCCTGACTGCAAACAGTCTGCCAGGGCCTATTTCTGCCTCTTGCTGTTATTTTGGCTTGTTGATGGGTGCTGTCCCACTTTCCTGCGTGGTGATGGGTCTCAGATGAGCTGGGGAAGAACAGGAACTCCTGATGGATCATGACAGACCATTGAGATGCTTTTGCACAGCAAGATCCTGCCCTGAGCACACCCAGGGACTCACCAGATTCCAGCCACCTGCCATCAGCTTGTCCAGCACCAAGAGAAATCTCAGCTCCAGTCCATTCATTGAATTATACTTTTCCTGAGGGTGCTTTGGCATTGCAGTGCTTGGGGCAGCCTGGGCTCAATGGTGATTGAGACACCACCAGCAAGATGTAACTGGGGGGTGGGGGCACGGGCTGCCCCATTTCTGCTGCAGCTGGTCCAGGACCACTCTGAGTGGAGGAGGCAGCAGAGGAGGTGGATGGGGGAGGTAACATGGTTGTTGCTGCCAGTCTCCACGCAGCAGCATCACTGCCAATCTGGCAGCATTCGTTTCCAAGCATATTGTTTGGACAAGGCTGTACCCAGGAGCTGATGCAGTGCAGGTGGAGCTTGGGCTGGATTTCAAAGTGGTTTTACACCAGCCTGAGCTCAGCAAGGGACTGGGCTACCCATTACATGGGGTTTATATTTGATGTCTGGAAGGATGGAGCTTTGGTGCTTGGCTGTACATGTTCCATCACAGCGAGCACCTGGAGGAAGGAGCAGAGCCCAGCATGGGCTTTGTCTACCATCAAGGGCTTGCAGCTCTGCTATTTGTTATGGGCAAATGAACCAGTTTAGGGTATGAGGGCCCATGGCTGGAACCCTACCCACATCCCAGGTTTGTTGGGATGTGCATTTCCACGGGAAGGGTTCAGTCAGCTCATCTCCTGGGGCTGCACTCTGTGTTACAGGGTCCTCTGCTAATGCTGCTGACAAATAGGTCATGAAATAATTTACTTAAAGGCAAAAAAAGTCAGCCCAGAGAAAGACTTGGAAAATCTGGTGTGCAGCCAATGGCCACACTGGAAAATGGGGAGTCTCTACTTCCAAGGGGCAGCACGACCAGTGACCCTGGTCCCCAGCTTTCCTAAAACTGAACCTTGGCCTCTGGAAAAGCAGCGGTGGTGGAGAACAGGCTATTTCTTAAAGACTTGAAAAATGCACAATTGCCTCCAGCCACTGGCTTGGCAAAGGGGTGGCTCAGGCAGCAGATGCTCGCTGCTCCCTGTCTTCATCTGCTCTGGGGAGCAGCTGGGCCAGGACAAAGCACAATTGCTCTGGTTATCGGCATAAGCCAAGGGCAACCATCCCAGTTACTTGGGGGTTTCTTTGTTTTCCCATCCCTGATGATGCAGTGCTGTTGAGGCTACACCATCAGCAGTGCATCTGCCCGTTCTTTAGACTTAACACACACTCAAGCAATTCGCTGATTTTCTATGGTTAGATGGAAGAGAAGAGCATCTCCTGTTTAATTAAAACCTGGGAGCATTCCCCTGAATTGCTGGGAAGATGCAGGGATGCAGTGTGAAGGAATATGGTATATTCTCTTATTAAAAGCATCATGTCAGAAGTACAAGGAAGAACTGGAACTATTGCATATTTCACTTTAGAACATCCTTAGCAGCACACAAGACAGCCATGAAGATTGCTTTAGAAATTATTCTGGCTGTGAAGCATCAACTAAAGGTGGCTCAATTTATTATTATTTTTTTTAAAACTTTAGAGTGATGTCATTATATTTTTATATATATATATATGTATGATATATATCATATATTCATTTGCTGTAAAGTAGGTGTCAGACCCCAGCTATAAACTCAACACATGGATTGGGTAATTACTGTTACTCACAGTAGCAGCTAAGACCATTTAATAAAGTACATATATTTAGCATAGCAGTCAAAATAAATGTTTGTTTATAGAAACAAATAAAAACCATGTGGAAAACCATCTGCTTCTGTCATTACTGTCAGAAGGAACTGACTTACTACCAGCCACCAAACCATCAGCCTTACCACAGGTTTGCATCCCTGAGATTGAAATTATCAAGGGCATCAACCACAATAGGTTCTCTGGTATGTTTTGCTTTGCTCAGCTCTCTCTCATTGAATTGGGAATCAAATTGGAGCTGGCTGGACTGAGAAAGAGTGTTCCTGATTCCCTTGGACCAAAATCAGCTTTTTGCTGGCCTTTCTGCACCTGGTTCCTCAGCAGCCCTTGGGGATGCTCACAGGGGAACAGGGACCTTGGTGCCCCACTGTCTGCCCACCCATTCTGGGGTCAGTCCCACAATGTGCCCCCCAGTAGAGGAACACACTGATTTTTGCCCCTTCCCTAGGGTACAGGTCCCCTGGCTGGGAGGCACTCTGCTAAATACACACCATATAGCCACTGAGAGAAAAGAAGTGAGATTGGAAATATCACATCTTGGCTTCCTGAGTGTTATGGACAGACCAGTGGAGTAAAATTTATCATCTCGTCTGCTGTTTAAAAATAGATATATTAAAGAAAATACCAAAGACTTCAGCTTCTCCTCATTCTGCCCAACACCACCAAATATCAGCTGGAAAATACAATGGTTTTATCACCAGGAAGTTTTTCCCATGGGAAGATCATCACAAGCCACTGACACAACCCAAGAAACAGGAGTTTATCTCCCTCGGTAGAGTTGTCAGCTTTCTTCTTGTAGTTAAAGCCCAATGATCGCAAAATTAAAGACATCCAGAAACACAGACACACATTCTCCATGCAATGAGAATTCCTACCCAAAGTCCCAAGGAAGAGGGGTGTGAACAGCTTCAGGAGGAGCGGTGGGATCCCACCTGGCAGAACCACCTGGATTGGTGAGGATGGGCAGCAGCCACCGGCACGGGGACAAATAAATCAGCACCAGGATGAAAAGATGTGATTCCTCCTCCTGAACACATCTCTGCTTGCTTTCCATATTCTGCATAACTGCTATTAGAATTCCCAGCATGTAAACAGTCTTACAGCTTGTTTTCTGTTGTTTTTCCCTGGTATCTCTCCTGTGGCAAAACTTTTCTCCTAACAGAGGAGGAGCGCAGAATACACAAAGAGTTCAGCAAAGCAGAGAGAACAAGTTGCTGGTTCTCTTCCCAATCTTCACTTTACAGAGCAACAAACACAAAACTCCACGTTCACGGTGCAGGTGAGCCCCATGGCAAGCACAGGAGAGCACAGCCCAGGCTGCAGAGCCTTGCTGTAAAGAGCAACCTCTTCTTTTTTAATGGGAACTATTCCGTATTAATACTTATTAATAATCAACAGTTATAGCATATCTTATCACCAGTTATTAATAATTATTCTACTATCTTAATAACATTCTATATTATTATTAATACTCTTAGGGGCAGGCTCAGGAAGCTGTCTGAGCAATGGGTATTTTTGGAGAGCCAAGCCATGCCCTGAGATAACACGGGTCCCCACAGGAGTTGCTCTTTCACCACACGGCTCTGGTGCCACACTGCGAAACTCGTGAAGTCTACACAGCTCCTTCTGACATTTCCCTACCCACAATTAAATAAATGTGTTGCTGTAAATCAGACTTAGGAAGGACATTTGATGCCAGCACCAACTTCGAGATCCTCAGCAGTTAAAACCTTATTTCTGCACTGATGCTGTCGTGGCAGCGGGGATGTGCAGCAGCCTCACCCCAAGCCAAAGCATGTCCCAACCTGCAGTTGGATGCTGAGGCACAGGCACGTGGGCTTCTCCTCCATCACATCACAGTGGCATCTTTACCATTATCTCTGGCACGGCTGAACTTCTCCTGCAGGATTGTTCCAGACCAACCCCACGCAAGAGCTGCTCACCCAAGAATGATTTATCTGTGCGAGGAGCTGCTGCCTATCACTGACTGTCAGGAGGTGCTGAGAACAAGCTGAAGGGCCTTGGAGCAGATCTGGAGGAAAATGTGACACCACTGACCCTTCTAGCCAAGGGAGATGTGCCAGCGCCAAAGCTCAGAGACACTGGAACAGGCAGGAGCAGCCACAGGAGCTCGGCTGGTCCCAGGTCCCACCCCACCAGGGAGGGCGATGCCAGGTACCCAGGGGACTTGACAGGCCAAACACGATAGAAACAACACACTCATGAAGCGACCTGGTGACATTTCCAAAGTGAAATGTTAAAATTACAACAGAAAGGTATAAGTTCTGAATTTCAGGGGTTTTTTGGCAACACAGAGGTTCCCTGTGCCAGCCCACCCCGCCAGCCAGTGGGAGGCATTGCACATCCCTCCCTCCTGTCATTGTACCCAAGCCCCATGGAGCCACTGCAACATCAGTAACAACTCTCCAGCACAAGGGATGAGGAAGATCCTTCAGCCAGATTGTGTTTTATTTACTTCACTCTATTATGGGGGTTTTGCTTACATTTTTTTTTTTTTTTAAATAATTGACAAAGAAGTCACTGATGCAGTTCCTGGAAACCATGAGCAGAATACTTATGCTCTTAATTTCAGTATTGAAATTAGCAGCATGCATTTCATTTTAAATTAAAAAGTCAAACCAGATTTTTTTTTAATTGCCTGAAGCAAATATTTTAATTTTTAAAACATCACACTGATGGGCTTCTTCCAAAGCAACCCCGGGCAATGGAGATTTTGGTGTAACAACTTCAAAAGTTGACATGCTAGAAAGCTCTGCTCATTCATAACAACTACAGAGACTCCAGCAACGTGAAGAGATGGCAGAGAATTGAAAGATTTCATAATTTTTAATTAGCCAATATGGGTGCAAATTGGTACTGACAAATGCATTATCTGCATCTGCCACCCATGGTGATGCCCCATGAAAAGCCAAAGCTGCCGTGGGTACCTAGTGCAGGTCTGCTCCAGATGCCAGAGCACAGAGAGGAGGAGCTCTGCCTTACTGAGACCTTTCACTGCTCATCGACCATGGCAGTGTGCTGCTCACCCAATCAATACCCACCAAAGTGATCCCAAGACAAAGAAGCTAACTTTGCTTCCAGGTCACCAGCACTAAGCTGCTGCAGGGTGTAAGCGAGGGAAGCCCAACAGTGGCTTAGATCTGCCCACGCACAGATCCCACCCCGAGGTGGAGTCAGTAGAAAGACCCTCACAGTGGATTCGGATGTGCTGAGCATCCACGTTGCCTTGCAAAGTAAAACACAAAGCAGCCTCTCCTGTATCACCCACAGCCTGCAGCCCTGAGCCACTGCCAGCCCCTGGGCTCAGCAGGACAACTGCATGGACGGACAGTCATCCCAGGGAAAAAGTCACAGCAGCCTGTAAGGGACTGCTTTAAGGGCAGAATGACACCTGGAGATCACCTGGCCACTGTCACTTCTCGGGGGGTTGGCTACCATCACACACCAGGCTGCTTCCTAGGGCTGAGGGGGACCAGGACTCCAGTCACACAGATCCCCCCTCCAGGAGGGATTCAATGAGGAGATGGAGGAGAAGAGAAAGCTCTCCAGTGGTCTGTACAGAATACATTTTAATTAAGGCCTGAAGTTCACCTTAGGCCACTTACACAAACTTATGAATGAATGAATTAAACGCCTTTAATCTCCTCCAGCATTATCAGTATTAACTGGCAACTGAGTGGACAGAGGGAACACTGCACATTGTGCCGCCAAGCCCAGCTCATTAGCATTGCTCCAGTTCTCCTAAAACAGCTATTTTTGCTATTTTATGACCTTCCAGGACAAACCAGCCAAACCTATTTCCTTGAGCAGTCCCCTGCAGCTCCCCGTGCCGGGTGCTCTGCCCCAAGCACAGCCCACACCCCGAGCATCCTTTGGGTGCTGCAGGGAGAGGAGGACTCCACTTTGTAACACTGCAGCTGCTCTGATCATTCTGGAGAAGATATTTGCAGGTTTGGTTTATAAATAAGCACATACTGTTGCAATTCGTAAGCAGAGCTATGCAGGTCAGACATATCAGCCCCCAGCTGTCCATGCCTGAATTATTAAATTACTATTTTATTCTTTTAGGAGCAAAAATATCACATCTTATAGAAAACTATTTTTAATACAAACAAAACAGAGGCTTGGAAAGTCTCAGCCTTCCGTGCTTACAATCACAGCCCTTTCAGATGTAGATGATCTTTATTAAAAATGCTCTTTAAAGTTAAATATATTCTTGTTTTTCATGCAGTCTTGTTCCAAGCAGGATCACTGCTTTCCTGTGATGCCAGGGAAAAGTTTCTCTTCAGTGTAGGAAAAGCAGAAATGCACCTAAAAAGGCATTCTGCTTCATCAGGTAAAGCCTGATCCAAGACCCTGGCAATGCTTGCAGGTTGCCTTCCAGAGCCCAGCACAGCACTGGGCTGCCCAGGGTTTCCCAACGCTCATCTCTCCTCCTCCCCTCCTGGTCAAGTCACTCAGCTGCTTTTGGGGCCACTAAGGCTTGATTTAGTCCCAGTGACAGTTTGTGCTGCTCAAAGCTGGGGGAAGCAATGAAGAACATAGCCTCTAACAAGTGCCCCTTGATGTTGCTCTATTTTGTTCTATATATTTGAGGAGGAGACATTGCTGAAGAAGTCTGAGGAAGGGCCAGTGGAGGTTCTCGTATCAGGAGGGCCAATATTGGTATTGAAATCTCCCTGGAATGGCACCCTGCCATGAATGCAACAACAGAGGGTTTAACAGGGGAGCTGCTCTAGCTGAACACATAACATAAAATTGCTAATATAAGATATTGTTAAGGATAGGTTTGATAAAGGCTGGGAATTGCATAGAAGAGCAAGTCATTTCCATTGGTTAATTCTGAAGTGGTTTGGTTCAAATTCAACGATGGCTAAAGAAAAACAGATTCCAAGAGGCAAATGTGGGAAAAATTCAATTAGAAAGGTATAGGCTAGTCCTCAGAGCACAGCAACTGAGGTGTAGAGCCAAACTGGAGGCTCTTCAGTTGGATTGAAAAGATCTGTGAGATTTGTGTCGCGGGTCAGAATGAGAACTCACAAGGACAGGCTCTTTCCTCTCCAGAGGAATAACAAGCTCACCAAGATGGGGGAGTCTCAGAGCCTGTATGTAAATCCAGGCTGAATCAGCAAGGAGAGCTGTACCTTTTATATCAGAAGCTAACTAAAAAAAACTTATAAAATCAACTACAGAAGACCTTGTGTTATATATCTCAACAAATTATTCAGTTTTCTAAACAGAAGGAGAAGAAAAGGAGGATGTGTTGTGATCTCCAGCAAAGATAAGAGGATGGAACAGCTGTCTAACTGTAGTTTAGAAAAAATAAAATCCTTCATTTTTCTCCCTGAAGACAAACTCTGCTGAACACCTGCGTGTGGAAATACAATAGATCAGAAATGAGTTGTAAGGAAACCCAAACACTTTTGATATGAACACAATGCAGAAACAGCAGGGAACACAACAGGCACGAGGAAAGGAGAGAACAAAGCAAGTGGAGCAGCTCCCAGCTCCGGGGCTGAGGTGGGACAGAGCACTGAATGTTTAGGCAATTTGTAGGCAGGCACAGCCCGTGTGCACCTGGGCTGCAGAAGGGCTTTGGAGAAGGATGGCACCCCAGCAGCTGCCAGCAGAGCTGGAGGGGGTGGTGCTGGTGGGAAGCACAGGGTAGTGCTGGTGGGAAGGGATAGGAAGAAGCATTATGGAAAGAAACACTGGGATGTGCTGAAGGAGGAACTCGAGGAGGCTGCACAGCACCAGCTGCATGGCTTTGCTTGACCTTCACCCCATGCTACCTGCTGGCCTGCTCCTGAACCCCAAACTAAGGAGGCTTGCAGAGCAGAAACTGATAACCTGGCAGGTTGGATGAACAGCCATGGGAAATGGTTAACAATAAAAGATGCGAGATCAGGCACCTGGGGATTAATTTGTGCTGAAACAAAGGTGATCACCAAGCAGAAACGTGAAAGACTCAAATTCACCTCATACCTGTCCAGTAGCTGCAGCTAATTAACACAATTTGCTGTGATCACAGGAAAAACCTCCATAGATAAAACCATAGTTGGTGCAAAGAGACAATGGCAAACAGGAGTGTCTAACCCGAGGGGCTGGGGCAAACCTGCCTTCCCCTGGGGAAACAATGCCAGGGCAGGGGCACTTCCTACCAGCACCTCCGCAAACGGCCAATGGAGGGGGGAAAGATCAATTGGTACGGGTTTGCCATGGCTGCATTCAGACTGGAGATGAGACAAGAACCCAATATCGTCAGCACAAAAGGAACAGAGTCTGGGAAGGCGTCTCTGTGGGACATGGGATGCAGGAGAACAGGAGAGAGTTGAGAAGTGAAGACCACAGCCCCTGCTTTCTCTGCTATTTCCCAAATTTAAGCAGTTACAAACCAAGAGTCGAAGCCTGATTCTGCTGGCATCAGCAGGAACATCAACAGAACCCTTTCTCTACATTAATTTAAGGTTGCCAGTTATCAGGAGATCAGGATGCTTTGAAAAATTTAAAGCCACTGTTCCCTATGTCATGTCCACGCAGCCAAGCCAGTGATGGCAGCAGCCCATGTGCCAGCACTCAGGAGCTGGATTCCCAACACATTTTCCTACATCCACCCATTTCACTTACACAGCTTCATATCTCACCTTGCTCCTTGAAAACCCAGCTTAACACTTACCAAAACTACAGACATCTGCAGGGGTTGGAATTAATATCTCCCCCTGCTCCCACCCAGCATAGGATGCTTGAGGAAAACAAAAATCAATTCATTATTGCAATTTTGGTAAGGTATAAAGCATTGAGGCAGGGGCAGACCGAGTACCCACTCTGCTGGCTCACAGTAGCTTTTCAAAACTCCTCGAAAGCTGAACACTGCACCAGCCTCAGCTCCCTGCCTGCAGAAACTCGGTCCCATTTGGGAGAGGAGCATGTTTGTGTTTCTATTTGCTGCCCTGCTTTCCTTCCCAACGTAAGGAGATTATTAAATATAACAACCTCAAGAGAAGTAAATGGAAGAAAACCCTGAAAAACCGTCTGGGTGAGACACAGCTCCGCTACAAGCAAACTTGCCAGAAGTGTATTCATTATGAAAAGCATGTGGAGAGGCAACAATTCTGGGTGTCACAGCCACTGCTGAAGAAATACAATCTATAGATATTTCATTGACGGTTGGGAGGATAAATCAAGTTAAATTGTTCACAGAAGCAAACCCAAAGCATCTTGCTGCAAATCCAGAAAAGTAAATTCGCAGTCTCTTGGGAACATTGCCACCATTTGTTTTCATTTCTTTGACTTCTCTTCATTTATGCTGGAGATTAGCTCTCCCAACAATGATCACAGCAATATAGAAACGTGTTCCCAAAGGAATGGGATGAAAGCAATATTTACCAAAGTAAACACAAGTGAAGGAATCAAAATAGGAAGAACTAAGTTTTCTAAAAAAAAAAAAAATCCACAAACTACTTAGAAAAGGGAAACAAAACCACTTTAACTATTGGTGAACCACTAAGCTTCTACCCAAAAACATGTAGCCTTGTTAGGAGGTCAAAAAAGCAGAGAAAAAGCCCAAGCAAAACCCACGAAAACCTGCCATCAACAGTCTTTTGTGTATTTTCACGTTGTCCTTATTGTTCAGAATTTATTCATCAAGTATTTTTCATTTTTCCTAAATAAAAATTCCCTTAAGATTATCACCTCTGTTTTTTCCTCCCAATCATCTGATTTTTATCCAAATCTAATCCTGCTAAGGATGTAAACAAACAAATTACTCTTGAAACAGCATTATTCAAGCTAAGTGATTATTAGTATTTCATCAGCACACAAAGCTGATTTGTGTCAGGCTCCAGCCCTTGGCAGTCCATTTCACCTCAGCTTAGCTTTAAATTACAACTTCCTCAATTTTTAACATTTTTTTCTTAAGAGGGGCAAAACCTGAGCTCCCTGTAGATATGCACCCTGTGGTCAGCTCAAATTCATTCCCCTTCCTCAAGCAGTTTCCCAATGACCCAATCAATCTGTAATTACATCTGCCATTTGTGTCCTGTTCTGGGTATATTTCTGAGGTCTCAGCACTGTTGGTTGAACCGTTACACACTTTGTAATAATTTTTTTCCAACTTGAAAATGGAGAAAGACCAGATATCAAAAAGCCCCGAGGCACTTACCTGAGCAAAAGAGCAGCAAGTCCATCATGGGTATGAAATCCCAGAGCAAAGGAAGGAAGACACCGAGCAACCAGAGACTCCAATGAGCAGGGACAAACACAGCCGAGCACAACCGGTCTGGGCAGGGGTGACAGCAGCTCCAAGGTGTGATCCAGCCCCTCTCCTTCTCCTATGCCAACACCGGGTATTGCTCGGACACAACTGTTTCAAATATGTAACATCTCCAGGCAAAATAAAAAGCACTTACACTGCTTTCCATGCTCATGGGGGTCAAGCCACAATGGCCATAAATTGCAGCAAGAAAAGGTCATGTTGGAAGGGGAAAATCTTCCTTCTAAGAGCAATTAGACCAAGACCTAACCAAGGATCCTCTAGAGAGCTGGGGATCTCTGGCACCTTCCTGCAGGTTAAGAGAACCCAAACAGCCAAATGCCTGTCAGGAGGGATGAGAGGCAGCTGGGGCTCCTGGCCCCAGCTGTGTACAATCCCTCCCCGCAGGCAGGGCACTGCCTTCCAGGAACAGAGTGGTGGTGGGGTTTTTTTCCCCAAAAACCATTCCCAGTTTAATTTCCATAACTCTTTCACCAAAGCAGACCAGGATCTGGTTTACTGCAATAGAGCAGTGTTGAACAAATGCTATAGGATCAAAATCTTTTCATTTTGATAAGAGATTTTCTGGTCCAAAGAAATCCAATTTGCTGGAAGTTTCACCAACACCAGCAGTTCCTTGCTGAAGGTGTTTTAGTACATTCTTGCTGCCTGCGTTCCCAAACTCATGTTTAGTTCTGTCCCTCACTGCTGCTGCAGGCTCAGACTCTGCTGCTCATTGCTTGTAATTTCCTTGGTACTTTAAAACATAGCAAAGGTTTTCTTCCCCTTAGGACAAAGCCAGACCTCCACTGCTCATCATAAGCCGAGGAGAAATGAGCCCAGCATGCCTACACCAGCAACCCCCAGCCATCTCCTCTTCCCAGCTGGGGCTGGGACCAGGGCAGGGCAGGGCAGGTCCCACCTGAGCCCACCAGCTGGGACAGAGCTGCAGGTCAGTGCCAGCCCTCATGGGACCGGGCTCACTACTCACCTCATTTACCAGACACTGGGAGCTGTGGAAGGCTGGGTGAGTGGCTTGAGGGTTTCTTCCCACTGGGGTCAAAAACTCCCCATGTGAGAGTTGGAGAACCCTTAGTAGAGGGGCACAGAAGTGATCAAGGCCATCCCACCCCTGGAAATGTCCCATTTCTGGGGCATCCAAGTTGGATGGGGCCCTGAGCAACCTGATCTAGTGGAGGACATCCCTGTACATGGCAGGAGGGTGGGACTAGGTGAGCCCTGAGGTCCTTTCCAACTCAAGCTATTCTGTGATTATATGCTATATGCTATACACTATACCAATCCACAGGATAACATGGTAAAGCAAAAAGCACCCCTGTTCATCTCAGACTGGACTCAAAAGTTGCCATAGAAGGTTTTTCTTTGACATATTAGACATGAATGCAAATTCATTAATATTCACAATGACAATGTGCATTTTGACAATTCTTCTACAGTGGAAAAGGTATTTAAATAAAGGGGATGTAACGGCTCCCCTCAATTCCTTGGGAGGTTTCTGCTGGTGTGACCCTGGAAACATGTTGCTGTGTTGGAGCTATCAGGTTGAACAGATGCTCCCAGTATATACCCAATATTTCAAAAAGTTGAGAAACTTAAAACTCCCTGAAAATTGGCTTAAAATATTTATTAATTAAAAAAGTTAAATATTTATTTATACAAATATGATGAGAAAAATCTCATGCAGACTTTTCACATACAGTAACATAACTGAAATCATACTGAGATGGTTTTACAGAAGAACTTCCTTCAGGAACTCTGATGGAGGAGTGGTGCTATCACCCGTGTGCCCACCAGCACCATCCACGGCAAGGAGAAAGCAACTGCTGAAACTTCATTTTCCTATGGAACATATGCCAAGATTTCCACACTCTTCACTAGGATTAACAATTAATAGCTTATTACTACTACTCAGAGAACTGGACAGAGACGTATGAACACCAGGCAATGGACTTCTGCGTACCACTGTACCTCAAAACACTTTATGGTGATGCATAAAGTTGCCCAAAGATTGCTTTAGATAATTCCCCTAAATGACGAAAGTATCTTGAGATTGTTATGGATGGCATCTGCTCCTGTTTAATTACAAATCTTCACTGGATTCATAATTTGCGTATATTACAAGTAATTTGCATAATTAAAACAATTAAGGTATTGACATGGTAATTAGAAATGCATCAAACTCTGGATGTTGTACAAAAAAGAGAGCTTCAATATGAAACATTAATTCTTTGAGAACAAAATATCCTTCAGATTCCTGCAGAACAACCTTCACCAATCCAATACGTGGTCAATACACCCCGTTCAGAGAAAGCTTTTCCCAGGGACATCCCCTTCCTCCTCGAGCTGTTGCAAGTTCAACCCTGAACGCTTCAGCCCCCTGTTGAATTCTGCACTGCAGTCACAGCGTGGACTTGTGTATTTATTGCCAGGTCCAGGAGGTTTTATCTCATTTTCCGTAGCCTTATCCTGTTTTCTTTGTCCCGCTTTTTAAGAATAAGTATGAACTGATTGAAGAAATGCTCTTGGTCCTTCTTCTTCTGGACCAGGCGGAACCGCTGGTCTCGTCCATATTTCTCAGCAAATTCCTTAAACGTTGACCTGCAGGAGAGAGAGATGATAAAGCCACGGCTTTGCCCACCCACACTCACACTCCTTGACCTGGATCTCACTTTGCTTTTCCCACAGACACTAAAAATGGGTGTTGTGGGGAATATTTGACAGGGCGGTGACTGTAATCCCCAAGGGAGGTGAGGTGGTGCCAGAACCAGAACTTCCCACGCCATGGACTCAAGTTCCTGCAGTTTCAGTCCATGCCCGCAGGTACTTATGGCCAGTGCCTCAATAATTAGCCCATAATAGAGCAGAGAACCACACCCGTGGCTAATTGTAAACAAATGTGCTTTGACTGCCAGAGTACACAGCACCTGATGGCACACCACACTGGTTTGACCTTTGCTAAACACAGCCAAAAATGAGTTGTAACTGAGTGATGGGCACAATGCCATCGGCATCCAGAGGCAGCTTCCTCCCTCCATCAGGTCCTGCATTTTCCAGTGCAAACATGGCATCTGATTGTGTGCCCAAACCACACCAGGAACCACTGCTGGTAGAGCAGTTTCTTTGGTGCTCAGCCCAGCAAAACCATTAACGGGTACAATGGTCTCTGTCCTGCAGGCCAGCACAAGGCTGCCCCTGCAGACTGGGACCATCACTGCTGGGACCAGTGTTCAGCCGCTGCTTCAGCCATCAATATTATCAGTTTTGTTTTAAAACACTTCTTACAATTATTCCTTCCCTGGAGACTGATGTGTTGTTTGTGCCTCTGTGCCTAGGCAGGTAGTGTACAATTACCTGCAAATTTTAGTAGAAAAAACTGTATTTGCTTACTTCCAACAATTTAATCAGGCTTCTAATATATAAAATCTCTTTATTTTCATACAACACACAAAAGGGCAGGTGCTATCCTAAGCACTGCATTCACCACTGTGCAGTTTTGGATCCAGTCCTTAAAAATCAACGTAGAAAAATAAATCACAGCATTAATACTAACTTGGTTAAATTATGTTTCTCTTCCATCAAAAACCAAACCTGAAAACAGTTTTTCACTAGTTATACCTGTGTGCCTAATATAAATGAGATTTAATATGCAGGTGCTGACTTTACATAGCTGATATGTATGTGTGTTCTGTAATTATGCCACAGGTATGCACGTAAAATAAATTTGACATGCAAAATATTACAGATTTCCAATGACAGAGAGAGAAAGGAATAGAGAGAAAAACAGTACATTCCCTTTCCCAGCAATATCAGAAAATATAGTAAAAGATGAGGAAGGACACCCCAGCAGAGCATGGTGACCCTGGCTGTGAAGCTTGCTATAGGAGTACGCTCAGTGTTAGGGTGCCCGGGGCTGATAAGCAGAGGATAAGCTGAATGAGGCAGTTTATCAGAACAGATCTCCATAAGGCAATGCCATACCTTGGTGATAACTTGGATTCTTCAAGCAGCTTTTTAAATTCTTCTTTGGCTAACAACAATTTATTTTTCTTTTCTTTGTACTCTTCTCTGATCCTGGTCTTGACAAACTGTTCAAATATCTTTCCAAGAAAAGGAAACAAGATACCACCTTTATTAACAAAGCCTTTATGGTATTTATGCTTGATCAAAGGGCTGTCAATCTCATGCCCCACAGTTCTTATCCGCCCTCAGTCCCAGCTGCCTCGCACACAGCTGAGTGCTCCATGCAGCACTGATCACGTTCTCACAGAATAAGTAGCTGGGAGAAGGTATAAGTTGGACAGATAGCATCTTCATTCAAACATCAAGTGCAACATAAATCAAAATTTCCTGACTCCAGTGTCTGGCTCACATTTCCATGCCTATAGCATTGTTTCTGTACAACTGCCATTGGGATCTCACACATATCCCAGCTTGCTGGAATGCCTGAAAATGTCTATAGCACTAAACATCAATATTCTGTAGGTTAGACCCAAAAAAAGCCTGAAGACCTTTCAAATTAGTTGTCAAAAACCACAAGCTTAACACATGATCCTCTGTACACATGCACCCGCAAGCTTTAGTGTGTTTGGAAGGGCTGACAACCCTCCTCTAACCGCATTTGGCAGCTCAGTGTGCAGCAGGGTGCTTGGTATCAGGATTTTTGGTATCTTGAAAAGGAGTTAAGGAGTTCGCTATGTCATAAAATTCTGCCAACTACTTTAATCACATTTTTAATACCAAAAATTCTGGCACTGCTGGTTTCACACCCTAAAAAGTGTGGCACAGTGAGTCACTGAATAAAAGGAGCTGCTCCTCCAAATGCTTTCCATATTCACCACCCTTTCCATCACAAATCATACACATTAAATACGACTGCTATGGTTACTACCACGGTTGCTTTCTCATCAGCCATGAGGACACGCAGTGCAAATCCATGTCATGAAAGCTGAAGTAACCAAATAACAACTGGTATTTAGCATGGTATGGGGAAAAGGGAAGAAATAGTACTGGAAAAGCAAACATCAAAAAATGGCCATGAAAGGAGTACCATGGAAAACCTAGGAAATTAAATATATTGTACTGTGTGCAATTGCATGAGTGGAGTGTAGCAGGAGAGGGAAAAAATGGAACAAATAAAGTAGGTGACACTGTTACTGCCTGCCTTTCTGGTATCAGTGAGGCTATTATGAAGGTAATACATCAAAATTAACAGATAGCTCATTATTTTAATAGTTGCTCCTTTACCCTTCACCGTTCCCTGTTCAAACATAGCAGTGTCTTTCAACCGCTAACACCCCCTTGGAAAATAATTGGTAGGTGAGTGGAGCCAACCCCAGATGCTCCATACGGATCGTTCTGTTCCTCGGGCAGCGTAAGGACACCCACCGAGAGCAGAGCTGGTGCTCCCAGCACTCAGCCCCACTTCCACACATGTTCAAGTCATGAGGAGGTTCCTTCTGATGCCTGCAGAGCACAGTCACAACGCTTTCCCTGCCCTGCCTGACCATGGAGAGCAGAACACTGCGGCACAGCCAGCCACACCCCCTCCCCTCCTTCCTTCATCCCTCACTTTCACTGGGAGCCACTCTGCACCTCTCACCTCCTCCAACAGAAATTCATTTGTATAATTAAAGAAGTACTCAGACACTCGCTATTCGGGCCACAGTCAGCTTCCATGAAGGTAAATGTTTCCATAAAACTAAATAATGACTCCTCCTAATCCGAGTTGCACTTCAAGTACTTCCATTAAATCAGGCGCCTACTCTTGCCTGACTTTCCTCTTACACTACTTTTTGGAGCAAAATGGGGTCTAACTAAATGGCACTACTCCTAATGAACATCTGAAAGTCCTAGCTTCAAGTGTAGTATCTAAACTGTGTTCCTCACCTGGCATGTGCTCCCCAGGTCACTCTTTTTAGCCGTGTTTTGCAGAAGAGCCCCTGACAATCACCCCCTTCCCCCTAGCTCTGAGCCCACTCCCAGAGCCCACTCTGCCTGAGCAGGGGTTTGTACCTACAGCCCCCTAACGACTTGCTCTTCATAATCCCTTCAGTGCATATTAAACGCACCCCACAGACAAGGTCCCCCTCAGCAGTGCTGCAAGCACACCATATTATGTGTATTCATGATGTATTTTTATTGTATTATCTCCAAGGGTGATCAAGTGAAAGCAGTAATGTATCTTGATTGACTCATCAAGGTCTAGGTTTTGTCCTTGCTGATTCCCTGAAATAAATACCAAACTCCCTGCTTAGTCTCTTGTCTAGCAGTATTTTCCATTCTAGCAGTTTCTCTTACATTTGCATTCCCATATTTCATTATTATTTTATTTCACTTTTTTTCCTTAGGAAAGAAAATATTGGAAAGGGAGTAAATGAAGATGTATGTGCCCAGCCCCTCAGTAAACACCTCCAGGAAGCTCTCTGGAGAACCACAGACAATATGGGCCCCAGTGCAACAGAATAGGAATAAGTACATTTTTCATCATGTTTATTTAAAAAAAATGGGCAATTCCATATCCAGAATCCTCCCTTCCCCAGGATGACAAAAGACTGGTGAGGAAGAGAAATAACTCCAGCACAGAAGCGTTCACCTTCGCAGCCACATCCTCGCATCTCTCCTCAATTTGTTAGGTTAATCTGCAGCCCTTGGGTCCTTTTAGATCCCTGGTGCTAATTAATGCCCAAATAAACAAGGCCACAGAAAGTCTCTCTAGCTTTGCAGCTTGCCAGGAAAACAAAACCCTTTCAGACAGAGAGCAGCACAGCCACAGTGCTCCATCCACTCCTGCCTAGCAAACCCAGTCACTGCAGAACACAGCAGTAAACACTGCTGAACTCCCACAAAACATCCTGAGGAATAAAAATGATGCAGTCTCTCTATGATATTTAAATAATTCAGAGTGGAAACATTACCTCATGGCCATTCCCCTCTCCACAACCTGCTGTCCCAGCCTCTGCAGGAGTTGTCCCTACAACCCCGGAGACCACAAACTCACTCCTTACCACCCCTGTGCAAGGAGACGGCACTTGCTGACGAGCAGAGCCTGCAGGACGAGCCTCACTGAAAGGCTCCAGAAAGCAATCTCAATTCTACGGAATCCTCTTTTATCCTATCAAGATAATGACTCTGTTATTACAGCTAATTTGGGAGGTGTCTGCTGCCGATGAGCAGCTCCGCTGGAGGCAGCGCTCACCTGTTTGCGCTCCTCTGAATTCAGCAGAAGGTACCGTGGATCAAACACTATTTTGTGCAACTCCTTCTCCCACGTAGAAAATGCTGAAACCTGCGAAGAACACAAACAGGGCTGCATTAAGGAATTTTAATAAGGATGTGAAAGAAGCAAATGTTCCAAGGTGAAGCACAGGAGCAGTTCAGAAAGCTAATGAACCCTCTGAAGGATGCCTCCGCGCCGCTGGAAGTTGAATTTTAATCTCTTTCTGGCAACGCTCTGGTCGCCCCCACACCATTAGGATTGAATTGCTCTAGGACATCTAGGTGAGTACTGGGAGACACTCATTCCACATTTTTGTTGGAAATAATCTGTAGCAGAAAGGAAAATGCCATTTTATTATCCCCTTTGTACAACAGAAGCACCAATTTCCACTTAAGCAATTATCGCGGCTTTAACTCCCCTCCTCTCCAGAACTTGAATTACAACCCAAACGGAGCTGTCGGTGCACCTGCACACTGAAGAAGTAATAGTGAACATCTTCAAAAAATTATGGGTTTGAAGTAAAGGTGCCTCTTCCCTCCAACAGCACAGTTGCCACATGTCTGTCCGTTTCCAGGCTTCCACCTTTCCCGGCTGAGCCCAGCTCTCTGGAGCATCCAGCCAAGCCCATGCATTGCTCACATCCCTGCAGCCACGACGTAAGAATATCACACTCCTACAGAGCTTCTTCCATCTTCTCCAAAACCTCTTCATGGTGAGTGGGCTGTAAGGGCCACCACGAACCCCAGCAGGTCCCTTACTGGCCCAGTCACCCTTGCACAGGGCTGAACTCCCCAGCCTGATCCCAGTACCCCACACAACATCACTGTTCATTAGTCAGTTACAGAAAGCTCTGAAGTAACATAAAATATTCTAATCACGCCATCTAATTACAAAGAAGAGTAAATTCACTGGAAAAAAAAAAAGTATGTGAAGTGTAATTAAAATAGAGCAATTACACTCCAAGAGGGAAGCTCTGCTGAAGCCAAGCAGGTCCAAATGGCCCGGGTTCCCTTTGGAGGTCAGCATGGGGAGCTCGAGGATGTCACGGTCCAGGCGCACGTTTCGGATGCGCAGGGGTCAGGAGATGCCTCCTCCACCACCATTTGCTCCCAGCTCACCCTTCCCCTCCATACCCAAGTGGGCAGCCAAGTCCCGAGGTTTGGGGTTTTCCCCTTCCAAAGGAGCAGCAGCAGGAATCCTTTTTTGCAGGATGCCTTTTACACTCCCTCTGGGACACCAGCTCTGTTCCCAGCACAGAGGCCAGTTTGAACTCAAAGCTAGTTAAGCTCAGGCTAATTTCTCATGCAATCATTCTTGTTTATGATCTTTTGTTCAGCAATTATTATGTTTCACATACTGCAGACATCCACCTAAAAATATGCTGGCTACTGATATTTATAATTTAATTCTAGCTACACGTCATGCACTGATCAGGATACTCCCTTTGGAGCTCTGCAAAGGCATATAAAATATTAATATTTTGACTAATATTGTATTGTGGTCTTCTTCCCTACCATAGGGGATTCCACCAGTAAAAGATAGCAAAACGTGGGATTAAGGGGCTTGTCCTTCCTGGAAGGGGCTCTTGGGTCTGCCTAAGAAACAGGTTGGGGAAAAAAAACCCTTGTTTGTTTGAGCTTTTTAATTTATTCTGTAGGAAAATGCAGAGTCTGAAAGAATTGCTTTGAGATGGGAAGGTGGGGGTTTGCAACCCTCCCTGCCCCCATTTTTCTACCCAGTATTAAGGTAAAATCTTGAGGAAAAATACCAGTTGGAATCCTTTTAAAAAGCCTTGTTGCACTGACAGCATCCCAGCAAAGAGCAGCCCTCCCCAGAAATGTGGAAGGGGAATATTTTGATGCCCTGGCTGCGAGGGAGCCACGAGGAGGTTTGAGTTTTCCCCTTCCCCTCCGGATCTTGTGGAAACTTTTAAACTTCCAGGAGGATATCAGGGATCACATTTTTACATAGGAAAACTCACCACATATTTAAGAATAGTGCCTTTGTCTTGGAGCCGCACCAAAAATCTCCTCTATTTTTAAAACATTACAATAAATATTCTTCTGTTGATATCATTTATGTAGGGAGATTTAGAACTGCACTGAAGAACTCCACCTGGTTCAAGCTCTTTGTAACACCGTCAAGTAACTTCTTGAGAAATAACAATATTACAGAGGAAAATGGTCATTAAATAATCGGTTTAAATAACACTGATGGCCTCACTGCACTTCAAGCACTGCCAGCTAGCTGGGGCTGACCACTGGCTTGTCTGGGCATTTAAAAAACACCCGGGCAGAAGGCAAAATAATCCATTATCTCTGCATTTTAAATAACAGCAAAACCAAACTGCAAATTTCCCGTATTTCTTATTTTATGAGCAAGTCTGACTCTTACACTGCAAACACTTGAAGAATGCTATTATAGAGCGTCCCTAATGCTTTTAAATTCTGACTTATTGCCCCCCAACTTAAAATACGCCAGCAGAAGTCTTTAACCAGAATTCTGCATTTGTTAAGCACAAATAACAAAATGGATTAATAAAGCAGGTCTGGCGTGGAGCTAACTTACTGTTGAGCTCCTGGAGCTCTAATTATCTACCTTTAAAGCCTGCTGATTACTAGTGATAAATTTTATAGGCTTTATTCCCTAACAACAGACACCTTGGATTTTTTTTCTTCACAGAAATGACACAAACTCCTATAAAATACAGTGTTGGAAGGACGTATGAATCTGCATACACTACTTCATTATAACCCCATTTGCACTTGCAGGATTAGGACCTAAACCTGGTACGCTGATTAATTCCGTTCATGCTCAAGATCACCAGTTCTCTGGAAGAGGGGACACTGTGAGATGGACTTTTGCAGAGATGATTTTATGTATATAAATAATGGTATCAAAAATTCCTGATAGCGGCAGTGGTCTTCACGTGGTCGGTTCAGCACAGGTTTGTAAGTGGTACCACAGGAAAAAACCCGGGCTGAAGCTCTGCACAACATCAGTCACTGGACGCTCTTAGTGCTCTGTAACTCATATTTCACCACTGGTCATGAGGCTCCTAGCGCTGATGGGTTCTGCCTGCTAATTGAATTTATGCTCCATCCATCGACTCCTAACCTTGATGAGGTCATCGTGAGATGGCTGCAGCAGCTCCGAGCCCTCCCCTAACCTGCACCAGCTCCCATAGCCAGCAGGTCTGCACTGGCCTGGGAGGGAATGATGCTCTGGGTGCTCTCACTGGTCGGCCACGGAGTGGCCACCTCTTCTTGTCCCCATTTAGCCCAAAGCCCTGACATCCCCCGTTCCTGCCTTTCAGCCTCAGCAGGACCCACCAGCTCTTCTCAAGGGAGTCCAAGGACACTCGGGGAGGTCCAGGGAAATGGGCAGGTTTTCTTAGCCCTCCTGAGATTCCAGGATGTCCTTTCCCAACAGACTGCACAGATGTTGGATGGCCAGTAAGTGAAGTTGGCTTCCCGCTGATGGGATCACTGGAGTTTGGATGCTGAAACCTCTCCCATGCCAAATAAAGCCAAAAGCTTGCCAGGACTGGTTCTGAGCCTGGCGCTGTCTTTCAGGTGATGGACACGACACATCTTTCATCCTTCAGCCATCACATAATGAACATTGCTGGGGTCTGTGCAGGACCCTGGGATGGCACGTGGTGACAGTCCCCATGCCCCACCGGTCTCTGCTGGAGGAGGTACTGCCTCTGGGCATCTTTGGGTCTGTCTATAGCAACTGATTTGGAATGGCACCTGCAAGGGGCTGCCAGCTCTGTCAGCCACCTTTGACTGGACAGCATCGGAAGAAAAGTCATGGTGAAGTATTACACAGCCAACATGGTCAAAGCCAGAGAACCCCCTCTCTATCATTCTTCATTTGTCTGCTAAGTGATAGTTATGAAACAACTCCTGTACTGGTCCTGGATGATGCCCTGCTGCCATCCCTGGAAAGCAAGCGTGGTCCTTACCCCTCTCTCCAGCAGCATGTCTCGGAAATGGGTGATGCGCTCCTCCAGGGGAGGGGTCACCCCAGGGCCTGACCTCTCCTCGCTCTTCTCCATTTCCGCCTTCGTCTGCTCAGCAGCTTGGGAATCTTCTGTTCTTTAACAGGGCGAGATAGAAAATAGTTCAGCAATTGGCAATGCAGGAGGGCATTTTTAGCCCTCCCCAGCAAACCCCATGGGGCAGCAGGACCTCTGCAGGTGCAGGGAGCAGCTAAGCAGTGACCCAGCAGCTCGTTACTCCAGCACAGAGCTGCCAAGGCCCCCGACAGCTCGTTATGTGGAAGGACAGTCTAGTGCTGTGATCAAAGAGGAACCCTGCAGCCCAATACTACGCTGTATTTCAAGCCACAGAAAAGTGACAGCTTTATATAAAATTTGTCAAGGAGTGGAGACTTTAAAGGAGTGACTGAGGAGACTCATCTTCTTTTCTATTTCTTTCCTGGTTTTGTGCCCCCACACATGAAAGTCAACACCAATCTTTATTTGATGTCCCCACACACACACCCCAAGCTCCCTCCTATGGGCAGCACTCTGGCAGCACAGTGCAGGCACAAACCAGCATTGCAGCACCGGCGAAGAACCTGCCCCTTCTCCATGCCAGCAGGACTGCACATCCCCACAGCCTTCCTCCAAGATTGCAGCTGATCACAATAAATAGGTGTTTCTGAGAAAACACTGCTTATTGCCTGAGCCCCTCTGCTCACAGCCATGCTCATTTCAGGGCAGAAGAACAGCTTACTGCAAGTTGCAACCATAGAGTAGCTGCAGCATACGGGGGATGCTCTCAGGTGCAACCCTACAGCATCAGTGTCATCACCAAGTATCTAGACCATTCCACCAGAGGTAAAGACCATTAAGAGCACTCGCACAGCACTGGGAGTGAACACGTATTTCACCTATTTTTGGAGGGCAGAAGATCTGCCCTCATGTGCCCATCTGCAGAGAGAGGTCAGTTAGATGGGGACCTCAAAGGCAGGGAGGAGGCTGCTGCAAGAGGTGATGGGATTTGAAGTGGGAATCCAAAACCCCTGACTTGAGGAGCCAGCCAACTCAGACCTCCAAATCAGACTCCTGCTCTGGGCCAATCCTGCTGCTTCCTAACGCTTTGAGCCATGAATGGGTTCAGTGCAAACTGAGGCTCTGGACAGATCAGGAGCCTTAAGATGACCGCAAGGTTCAAGTGAGGAGGAGGGAGGAGAGGGGATTTGATTTTCAGCCTCCTACTAGGCATGACTGCATTTTCTACTGATGTGACTTTCACCACTATGGAATAATAGCTTCAAATTTCAACAGGAAAACACTTTTTTATCCCCGAGCAGATGGATGAGCTCAGTATGCAATGTGAGCCCTAGCATGTCATCCTCCTCCTACAAATAATTGTATTACACTCACATTCAGCCCAAAATGCTGCTGCTTTACCAGTGATTTCAGAGATATCAGATTGGTGCTTTTCACAGAATGATAGCGACTTTTATATCGTAATCACAGACTTTATTCTGTGACGTGACCCATGACAGGCACAATCCAATTCCCAGTACACACAAAGAGCTTTGTCAAGCCAAAAGTAAAACACAGTGCTCTGCTCCACCAGCCAAGCACCAGCAGAGCCCCTCTCTCCTCCAGCCCTCCTTATGTGTCGGGCTGAGGGACCAGCTGCCCAAATAGAGCAAATGAGAATTGGTTCTTACTGATCCAAAGATTTCTCTGTAAAGACAGAACCTATGATAGGGCTCTCAGAGCTTTACATATCCTCTTAATGCACACCTTGCCACAAATCCCAAGCACGATAAAGGCTGTGTCATTTGTTATACCATACATAACTACAGCAGGTGATGTACCCTCATTATCACGTGCTGTTTAACCTTTGTGGCATATGCACTCTGGCTGCACGATTTATGCTTATATATGCTTATATATGTATCTATAAATATACAGCACAAGGAAGCTGCTGCAATGCATTAAAGCAGGAGAGGCACACAGAAACTGTGCGATGGGCTGAGGCTGCCCAGCTTGAGCTGGATTTACCCATTTGCTTTGGGGAAATAAATGTGTGTATGAAAATGTATTTCTGCAAGTAAATAAAAACGATGAAAAGATACATTCTGCAAATATATAAAAAGGTGGTCCATATTTAGGTCTCATAACTTTGATAATGTCCTTTGGAGTGTGAAAAAAAATAAGGGACTAAAAAACTCGAAGTTAAAAAAGAGTTAAAAAACTCAGAGTTAAGTCTTTCCGGTGAAGAAGGCAGGGAAACCCAGCGAAGATGAGACAATGCTCCTTACTGCCAAGCAGGCAGGGAAGGAGGCACTGCCTGACCTCCTGACACGGCACAGCCAGCCCCAGATTGCTCTGATACAGCAGTCTCTGAACAAGGGCATTTTTCTGGCGTTCTCTGAACAAGCTTTTGGAGTTCTAGAATTCAGTTTATGTACATCAATGGAAAGATGTTTTCACGTTTTCTTACCCAGTCACTGCAAGGAATCACCTCAACAGCACAGGGCCCAATACTGCCCATTACTGTCAGACCCACTGATGTCAATAAAAGTATTCCTACATACTTTTATACTAAATATAAACCTTTATACTGTTTATAAACACTAAATACTAAGTAAATAATAGAAGCACATCTTTCACATATATGAAATATAAATATAGCCTACTTTTAGACTAAATATAAACTTTTATACTGTTTATAAATATGAAATACTAAATAAATAATAGAACTACATATTTCACATATATAAAGTATAAATATAGCCTTTTATACCAATCATTAAATGCTTAAATGTCCTGAACACTGAACCTGGAGTGTCTGATTCTTCCTTCATAATAACACAAATCCACACAAAGCCTTAACAAGGTCAAAAGAACCACCCAGTGTAGGAGAATAAGGACAGCAATACAAGAGAGAATAGAATTATCTTCAATATATTCACTTGGAAGACGCAGGTATTTGTTGTACTTACTCATCACAAAGCCCTCAAAAATGTAACACACCATCTATGCAGATTTATTTTACAGATTTATTTTTTAATGGTCCAAACCAGTATCCCAATCACAGCCAGCCTGCAGGAACAGCCAACGCTATATGCAGGTTATGACCAAAAGTTCCCCAGAATGAAATGTCTTTAAGGTCCTTCACTTTCCTGCTGTTTTGGCAAAGGGGGAGGGATTTGCTTATTTGACATATGGGATTTTTTGCCTTTTTCATTACTTCATGAGAACTTGAAGCACACATGGTAATAAAGGTCAAATAAAAGCACAAGGACAAAAATACCTCTGGCTATTTCTGAGCCAGCAGCCCAGTAACCCTGACACTGGTGAAAAAAAATCTGCTCCACACCAATGAAGATAAAGCTTTTATCCAATGTCTGAGATAACTACTTATCCATACAGTCTTTTTCCAACCATTTCAGAGTGCACAAGAGTTCCTCAGACAAAAACAGACACTGTTGGTGGGAAATGGACATTTTAGAGAATCACAGAGTTTGATGAAGATTGGATCCCTTGGGAATGACTTTCATCATTTGTGTAGTTACCCCTACAGAAACAAATAGTGCACTTATTTGTACCAGACGTCAGCTTCCCAACATTACATAGAGATAAAGTAAACTTTAGAACTTACTTATTTCTCTTAGTTTTGATGCTAAGATCATCATTTTCATCCCCTGGACAAGAACTTACACATTTATCTGCTAAAAAGAAATAAAAAGTTATTAGATTTGAACTAGATAAATGGGAATACAAATTCCTCCGATTAACTTCTCAGTTCTTGTCTTTGGCCCCTGCTCAAGCACGGAATACTTTTCACTCACTGCAGTGTTTTAGAAATAACATGTATCATCAGCTCCTCAGAAACACCTTCATCCAAATGAAAGAGCAATAAACCCGACCATTTCCATTCTGAACAATTGCCCATCGCTCATGTTGTGAACAAACTGTTCATTTGTGACACGATTTCATTTAAATCTTATTATTGCTTCACCTGAGACTCCCTCCTCCCTTCCCTCAAAAATCCAACCACAAAGACATTTCTGCAAAAACCCTTTCATTCTTGGCACCTGAACTTCCCTCTTTAGCCCATTGCTCTTTCTTATATAAGCAAATATAACACTGCTTTCCCAGAAGTTCAAGCACCAGTATAGCCAGGCTATGGAGATAGCAACAACCTCCACACTCCCAGAGGTGCAGTGTATCTCCATGGCACAGAGCACCCACTCCTGTGCACAGAGTATCTCCACGGCAGTGGTACCCTCNCCATTGCTCTTTCTTATATAAGCAAATATAACACTGCTTTCCCAGAAGTTCAAGCACCAGTATAGCCAGGCTATGGAGATACCAACAACCTCCACACTCCCAGTGGTGCAGTGTATCTCCACGGCACAGAGCACCCACTCCTGTGCACAGAGTATCTCCATGGCAGTGGTACCCTCCTGGTTTGGCCTGGACCCTCAGTCCTTCAAGGACTCTGAGGTTGCATTGGCAGTCATAACGAATGGAACAGATATTTATTTCTGGAAATTATTGTTCTTCCATGTATACAAACCGCAGTTTGCATCACCATCCAGAGGGACTCTTCAGTATCCCACTACAAATCAGCTGAGAAATAAAAATCGAGCTTTATGTGCTTGGCTTGGGAAGATCAGAAAGACCAAACCTCAGCCTTTTTGTATTTGCCTGGGAATGAAGCCATGTCCTGGCTTTTTAGGAAGCTATGAAAAAATAAATTAAAACTGAATTTAAACTTCAACTTGGGTTATGGAGATAAAAGGTTTGAATAACTTGGTATGGTAAGGTCTGAGCTCCCTGAAATCAGACAAAACTCCCAAGGCATCTGCTAGAAAACAGGTCCAATCTCTGTATCATTGAAGCTAAAAGAAATGTGGCTGTTTATCTCAAGTTTCAATTTAAAAACCTTGTTCTTAGCTCATTTTGTTTCCCTATTTTAGGGAAATTACATGTTTATTAGTATGCTTTCAGTAAATGTTACCTTTTATTTATTCTAAGTGCTTGAGCACAACATACCCTAAATCACTGCAAGAGGAATGATAAAAACAAACAGCAGCTGTAACATTGCAGCGTGGGCAGAGCAGGCACAGAGAGCATCTGGGGAGGGAAGACACTGCAGATGCAAGTGGACGCTTTGGTAACTACAACTTGAAGTGGTGAGGAGGAGAAACAAATGGCATTGCAAAAGGAGAGGGCGAGCTCAACACTCGTGACAATATACGAGCATTATGAATGCATAAGTGAATTTAATGATGTTGTAAATGAACATCAGTTCACTGGAACTGTTATCTCTTCTTCGGGACACTCAATTTTAAATACAGAGTAATAGGAAAAACTACCTGGAAACTCAGAAGGTGGAACATAATTCAACAAGATATTAATCGGGGGCTGAACAACCCGTGGAGGTAGCAGTGGTCTTAACCTTAGAAATGAAATCCAAAGGCAGTAATATGAAATGCAGAGCAGCTGATGGTGTTTTCAGAGAGCTGGTGCTAAAGGTGACTGGGCAAGCACTGCCCCGTTCCCACCAAACTCCACCACCTCTAAAGGAAAGGCAAAGCCATGCCCGCGGGAAGCTCCTGTGTTTGCTTCATGCCATGGACAGCCCTGCCAGAGTCAGCTGAAGGACACACCTGGTGCTACACTGAGACAGGGTGAACCCTGGTGAGATGCTGTGTCAGCACAGCCAGGACGTGGGGCAAAGCCTGGCCATGCAGAGAACCTCTCCTGTGTGCCACTGCCATGGGACAGGGGACAACCCACTGAGGTGAGAAAGCACTGTGGGAAGTTCTCCAGCTGCACGGGGTGAGCTCAAACTGGGAGTCATCAGACAACAAGTTCTTTCATAGATTTCTGAAAAGGATTTATCATTTTTAAATTTTGTTGTGAAAAGATGTGAACTAGGTATTCATCAAACCAAATCTTAGCTACCACACAGCCTTCAGATAACAGAGATGTGATAACACACACCCTGGTGCCAGCGTTCACTTCCACTCACTGGGTCCTGACACACCTCGGGTTCTCCTGGAGAGCAACGACAGCCCCCGGAAGGAGGGACACCAAACCCTCCTGGGCTTTGCCTGCAGGAGTGGCTGCCATGGGTGAATGGCCTTGGATAAATGGGACAAGATCAGAGGCAGCTGATGGTGTTTTCATCTCAGTGCAATGGGAATCTCAGTAGAACAGGAGGAATGGTGCCTGTGCTCCCACCGAGCTGCACCACATGGCTGGACCTGCTGGGATTACACTGGCTGTGAAAGGGGGAGAGGCAGCCCAGCACAACATCTAATCATTGATTAGAGCTTTGAGGAAGAGTATTACCTGACAGCAATCTCTCCATGCAATCACTGCCCCAGTCTGATGGTCTGAGCAAGCTTAGTGCTGATTAATGGAATCATTCAGCTAATCCCAGTCATGTCATGAATCCCAGCTCATTTTCCAGAACAAAGAGGAAACACCAGCACTTAACAGGTGAGTTAAAGCCTTCTCAATCCAGTGGCCACACGAATGCTGATTTACAGTTTTGTGAAGACCTGGCACCCACGTGTTGCACAGAAGCTTGGGATGCTGTCCTAAGCTCCATGGCTTTGTCTGAATGCTCCAGGGTCCAAAACATTTGTGGGGACAGAGTAAGCTAAACCATAACTGGGTTTGCACCGGGATCATGCCAAGTATGAACCCACATGTCATTTACTGGAGTCAGAACATCTGTTTCCCTTTAACTAGCTGAAACAATAATGTCCTCAGCCTAACCACCATTTAGTAGGTGGAGCAACAGGAACAGATAAAAATGGTTTTCTCCACTGGAATAAGACAGAAACATTTTAAGGCATCTTTGGGGGAAAGTAGGGCTATTATGGTCAGTGTGTGACCGTACTGAGACAGCAGAGGGACAAGGAGAGAGCTGCCCCCAGACAGCTCTGGCTTGGGAATGTGGCCCTGCAAGCCCCCGGGATCCTGGGCTGCATCCCCAGAGCGTGAGCAGCAGGGCCAGGGGGGGATTCTGCCCCTCTGCTCCGCTCTGTGAGACCCCCCCTGCAGTGCTGGGGCCACCTCTGGGGTCCCCAACACCAGAAGGACACGGAGCTGTTGGAGAGAGTCCAGAGGAGGCCACGGAGATGCTGCGAGGGCTGGAGCAGCTCTGCTCTGGGGCCAGGCTGAGAGAGTTGGGGGTGTTCAGCCTGGAGAAGAGAAGGCACCGGGGAGACCTTGAAGCACCTTCCAGTGCCTGAAGGGGCTCCAGGAAAGCTGGAGAGGGACTGGTGCCAAGGGCAGGGAGTGATGGGATGAGGGGGAACGGGTTCCAAGTGCCAGAGGGGAGATGGAGATGGGATGGGAGGGAGAAATTGTTTGGTGTGAGGGTGGTGAGAGCCTGGCCCAGGGTGCCCAGAGAAGCTGTGGCTGCCCCTCCCTGGCAGTGTTGAAGGCCAGGTTGGATGGGGCTTGGAGCACCCTGGTGTGGTGGGAGGTGTCCCTGCCCATGGCAGGGGGTGGCACTGGACGAGATTTAAGGTCCCTTCCAGCCCAACCCTGTCTGGGATTCTAAGATCAAGGTATGCAAGTCCTGGAAACACCCCCTCTGTCCTGGCCTGTGCCTGGCCAGCAGTGGGTCCCTGCACCCAGGTGATGTCCCCATTGGTGGGGCCAGGGCAGTGTTGCTCGGAAGGCACAGGAGCAGCTGTGCCTCCCCCATTCCAGGGGCTGGCCTGATGGGAACCCATTAGTGCAGAGCCACGACACCTCCATAAATCTCCCTAAGAACTAACACTTTGTGGAGGCGGAGCAATTGATAAATGAGTGATTTTTCATTTATGCCTAAATTATAAATGCAGTTGATCTTTCAGCAGAGTGATGTGCAGATAACCTACAGCCCCCCGTGAATAACCACACTTGCCAACTTTTTTTGTGCCTTTGATTTAAAAATTCTAATTAGACCTCAGCAGCAGTGGCTAGGCTAAACAAATTTGGCAACCATTGTTGCAAGCACACAGCTCATTTGTTTTATTTATTTACTTGAGATTACAAGCTAAGAGAAATGGTAACAAATAATTCCTTTCACCTCAGCAGCTAATATATACTAATTATAACCTGACTGTCTCAACCACTGAGCTACCACAAGTCTCAATTAAATCAAGGAAGATGAAGACTATTAGCAACAACGAAAACCCTCGTCATAAAGAAACTGGTGCATGAATCAAATCTTGGTGGTACTTAGACATAATAAATAAAAAGGGTGGCACACACTGTAAAGGCCAGATTTTTGATGCAGCACATACCAACGATGACTTCAGGCTCTTCTCATTACTTAATTATAAACCATGAACAATGACCCTCAGCTTTGTCTTTGGCCATCGTTCCCTCCTGTCAGTAATTAATTGATCTTTCATTATACCCTATAATAAAAAACGTATGCTGTATTTTTCTCCTGAAGAATGAACTTTGGCAGATACACTTTGGAATTATTAGTTTTACAGCTGAAGTTATTCAAGCCATATACAAAAATGGTATCTATACAAGCATCTGACAGCTGAAATTTATATTGAAAAATGTAACGACATTACATGTTGATAAGGACTGCACTAAGAGAAAACCACTCTCCAGCTTCTCTTCAGTAGCCTTCTGCTGATACTGATAACATAAATCCTGATTATCACTCCCTCACTGTTATCCCCCAGCAGACATCGTGTTCCCAGCTCCCAGCTTGGGGTGGTGAGCTGGGAGCTGTGCCCGGCGATTACTGCAGCCCCCATGGCTGGGGTGTACAAGGCAGGGCACCTCCTGAGCCCTGATTTCAGTTATAAAACACTACACTTTGAAAGAATGGCAAAAGGGTCATTTTTCCCCCTCCATTTTCCCAGCCCTCCCCACTAAAGGACAGCTGAGGGGGCTCCCATGAAACTGCCCTAACGCAGAGCATTCAGGAACCACGAGAGGCTCACCAAAACAAGCAGCATCCCCTATGTCTGCCACACCCCCAGGTGACCTCCAGCACCAGCAAGCCTTGGTGGCACCACTCCCACCACAAAGCTAAGGGGGACATCAGGAACTACCAGGAGCAATGGCATGGCATGGAGCAGCTCCCAGTAACAGCAAAGGGAGCCAGCAGCAACTGGTGAAGCAAAGTCTTTGGAGGGTCATGTGGTAGAACAAACTATGGATCACGGGCAAGCCAAGGGGTGTCCTTCAAACTGGACTTTGAACCATTTAAGCTGTATTACTGCAGATTAGCATGTTTGGCTTCAGCCAGGGCTCTCCCCTCCTGCAGTTCACGGTGTTTAGAAGGTGCCTGGCAGAGCTACATTAGATGGAGGCACCCACATTTCCACCAAACCTTTCACCACTCATTAGAGATTACTACTGGGATCTTTCCCACTCTACACTTGGGTGGATAATCATCAGCTATAGAGCAGTTGCTTTTGTGTAACAGCTGAATAATGCATTGGCAATGCATTCCTAATGTACATCCTGGAAATAAGGGTAATAAAACCTAAAGACAGCTCCTTCCGAGATGTACTGCATACATCAAAGATTCCTCCAGCGTAAGAAGTCACCTGTTTCCTCACTGCCAATGAGGCCACTCCATCCCCCAGCTCAGCATTTCAGTGAAAACAGTGATCCTGTAATAAACCCCAATTCTAACACAATACTTTAAGTGAAATCGCAAAAAGTGAAAAAAAATAAAAGTGAAAAAAACCCCTTCCAATTATGGTTATCAAACTTTCACTGAGCTTATTTAGTGACCAAGTTTCATTCGACATTTGAGTTTAAATAGAGGCAAATAATCACAGGGCTCTAGTTACTTGCTGCAGCTTCCAGCTTGCGCTTGTGGGGAGGATCCTCGATGATCCGGTTTATGTCGCCGCGGTGCTTCAAGTCCACCGGCTTCTCCCACACTGACAGCTGCATTGTAGGGTTGAAGAAGAAGACCCGGTCATCTCCAGTCCAGACTACACACCTATTCCAAGTGATAAACTATGCTTAGACAATGTCAAATAAACCCACGAATAAGAAATCCACCCGCAGGCTCAACGTGATAGGAACAACTCATGGCTGATGTCTATGTGGGGATCCCAAGGATGTCAGCCACTGAGTATAAACTGATTATTAGGTGGGTAAACCAGGTAAAAAATTCTTCCAGTCAACTGTTCAGGACAGCAAGTGAAGGAAGTTTTTCTCTACTTAAAAATGACATGAGAGCTTTGGTTACCCAACATGCAGTTATCTGAATGGAAACGTGGTCAGGAGACCTGGGTCATGAGATGCAACCTTTCACTGACCCAGCCTTCACTGCAGATACCTCCCCCACATTTTCCCTAAGTAGGTGAGTAGTGAGGAGAAGCTCCAGCAGAAGCTGGAACAGGCCATGTTTCCCCCACATACCAGACTGGTACTGCGTGTTTGGCCAGGGAAATGGCCCCAGCAGGTTGGGTTGCATCTGCTTACCATGGTGAGCCTGGCACTGGAGTGGATGCCACGGGCTTGTTGCCATTTGATGTGCTGTCATCTTCACTTACGAGTTTGAAAGAATGATCCTTGAAAGAGAGATAGAGATTAGTCAACAAATGAAGCCGATACAGAAGACTGTTATTGTTACACAAATCACTCTCTTTAACGTGAAGTGGATTATCCTGATTGCCATTATTCCACAAGAGGCTTTATGAACAACCAGCTACCTCCAGAACAGCCCAGAGAATTGGGAAGTAATTAAAATACTTAATTAATTATTATAACGAATTAAAATGCCCTGCTCCTGTCCTGATCTAACCCCCTGCATCAGGGCTGAGCTCCTCCCAGTGGCTGGAGCAGCTGGCATGGTGCAGGGCTGAGGAACAGCAATGATGGAGAGGAGCTGTGAGTGGGAGGCATGGGAGGAGGGCAGTGATCGAGCTCAGTGCAGTATCAAAACAGGAGAAGCACGTCCTTAATTAAAAAATAATAAAGCACATGTCCAGAGGTCTTCATCTTGAAAACATTCCACGACTTAAAGCCCTAAGGAACGTGCTCCAGTACCAACTGCAGACGTGGGGAACACCCGGAGCACTGAGCAGGCAGGGCTGGGTGGTTTGCAGAGGGGCTGGAGATGGCAGTGTGACAGGGATGTGCCCAATGGAACCAAACCCCAAACCAGCTCAGGCCACAGCTCCTCCTCCTGCGGGACAGAGCTCCTCACATAAAAGCAGTTGGGCAGTTCAGGAGTTTAGAAAGGTTCTCAGAAGCAGCAATGTCCCTGCAGACCTTCTCGCCATCGCTCTCCAGGGGGGCACTCTTCCTCTCCGCGTGCAAGATCAAGGTCGGGGGGCATGAGGATCTACTCGGCTCCTTGCCATTGTCTGTGAGGGGAAAGGAGTTCTTTAAATATGCAATAAATACATGCCCAAGAGCCAAACCCAGCAAAGAAAATCTAAACCATTCCCTGCAGCTCCGAGCCTCCTCCTCACTCCCTCCTTTACCTACACACGTGTCCCCTGAGGACCACATCACCTGTCCAAGTACCAGGTTGTATTTTAAGGGGACACATTCATATCCCTTGGAGTGAGGCTTTCACTACACCGAGGTTTGTCCTGCTTCTCCTGAGCCCAAAGCTCTTTTCCACAGGCTGTGCCCTGCTCCACAAGGACATGGCCACCCCCGGGGCAGCCCCTCTCCTCCTGACCAGGAGACGCTGCTGTGCTCGGGGTTGACCTTCACAGGAACCACCATGGCTCTGGCCACGTTCTCCAGGAGCACACAGCTGGCTCTGGCCATGTCCTGCAGGAGCACACAGCTGGCTCTGGCCACGTTCTCCAGGAGCACAGCTGACTCTGGCCATGTCCTGCAGGAGCACACAGCTGGCTCTGGCCACGTTCTCCAGGAGCACAGCTGGTTTTGGGCTCAGGGCACCACAGCCAACCGTGTGCTGGGAGGCTTTGAGGGCAGCACTGCTGAGCAGAATAGTATGTCTCAGCATTCCCAGCTCTTGACTATTCTGCTCTTGCTATGAAATAGCCCCTGAAGCCACAACTCTGGAAGGCCAGTGAGCTGCTGATGAAGCAAATTGCTGTTCAGATTCTGTCACTCGAACACGGAGCAGCTGGACATGGAGCAACATGCAAACAGACCGGGGATTTATTTTTCCTTTTAACAGGGAAGTCACATTAACCCCACTGCCAGCTCTTCTTTCTCCTTCTGACTATTTCTCTAGTCCTCGGAAAAAGCCTTTTATTATTATTAGAGTTCTGATTCTTTTATAGTCTTCATTATCGTGTTGTTTAAGACGTAGCCAAGACCTTGCATTCATGCATATGCAGATGCACACGTGCATGAGGAACAAGAGACACAATTACCTGGCTGCAAAGCACCAACACAAACAAACCTGCCAGTTGACATTCATGTAAACAAACTGTTGCTCATGCAGAATTCAGAGGGCTTTCCCACAGCCACTGCTGGAGAAATGAAACAGGAGGGAGAACCTAAACCACTCAGCTTCACTCTTGTCACATTAATCAACCTTTCTTCCCCCCATCTCTAACTGAAGTGCATAGAACAAACTGCAGTCTGACCATGAAGCCACCGTGAGAGATTTCCAACATAACCACGCAGCTTTCTTTGCCCCTAAACTTGGCAGCACAATCACTAACGCCGTGTTCCCGTGCCTGCTGTCCCTGCCGAGGGACACGCTGGGGACAGGGGGACACAGACAGCCGAGGGACGAGGCTTCACCACGGCTCCAAGGCAGGGAGGGATGGGAGGGAATTATTGAAATCAGAATTGGGGGGGAGGGGGGATTTATTCACTCCAGACTCGCCTATGGAGAAGAGAAAATAAAACCTGGTTTTGGAAAACCTCCGTTAATCTCAAAAGAAGTTTAAAACTTTAATTGTAAGTGATTCAGAGAACTGGATTTACTTCAAGTACGTCCACCTAAACACTCAGCTTTTACTGTCCCACCAGTGCCTCTGTAGGTTGGTTCTGTCTCCCCTCCTGACCTCATTGCTTCTGCTTTTTGAGATTAGCCTAAAACCCACAATTCCCCTTCTCAGGAAGCTGCAGCCCAGTGTGACCCCTGCACAACTCTTTGTCCTTCTGTCCCTGCATTCTTTGAACACTTTCAATACTTCCTCCGTCTCACCTGCTCCACAAGACAGCAGGTCAGCACAGCTCTTGGTGCCTTCCAGGAGCACTGGGCAGGCCCTCAAGCACAACCACCATACAGATGAGAACAGCAGGAGATGCTTATCAAAAGCAAACCAAACCAGCCCAGGAACTTTGAAGGAGGTCAGAAGTGATGTGCATGAACTGTCCTCCAGTTTTAAGGTGCCCAGGTCATAAAACTGTCAGCAATTTCCAGACAGAGTTGGAAGACTCAGCGACATCAGTTCCACCAGAGGACCTCACTGCAGCCCTTGGCTGGACCAGCGAGAGCTTTGGTACGTGAATACACAGGGTACCAGTGCAGTCACTCCAGGCTCTTCCACACCTGCCCAGCCGTGATAACCCCTTGCTGTGAAGGACCAGGTAAGTCACACCTGAACTGATAACCTAATTCCTGACCAACCCCAGGCATTCCCCATGAAAGGCACCTGGGAAGGAGCCTAGCGAGGGCTGGGTGGGGTGGGACCCCCCCCTTCCATGGCTGCCTGCACCCAGGTCAGGCGGGGGCACAACCATATCACAGCATCTCCCCACTGTTACCAGAGCTCCTGGCTTCACCACAACAGCACTGTGATGGGAATCTCACGTTGTTAGGGAAGATGTTCCCCATCTCCTATCACAGTCGGATCGCTTTTTGATTGGGATTTGCAACGCATTTATTTATTTATTTATTATTATTTGCAATGCAGAGGACACTCTCCAGCCTTAGGGAATGGCATTGCCCCCCCCTCACGACAACACACACACACATTTACATGCCAGTGAATAAACCAGTTTTATCACACAGCACAAAGCATCTTCTGAGGCTTCAGCCAACAAGGCTTCACGGAGCAACTCCCCGAAAGATACCCCCATCATCACTGCAACGCGTGCCAGTACCACTGGCCTGGGAAATGAAAAGCCCAAGGATGTTTCAGAAACTTGCCTTTTGTATCATCAGATACAAAGTGACTGCCAATTCCAGGCCGAGTAAACAGGAGCTGAAATGCTTGGAATATGCTCATAATTAGCTAAAGCAAACAGCGTAAAATCTGAGCCGGTTTTTTAAGGGTCCCCCATTTCTATGGAGCATGGAAAGCATGGTTTGGTTGGAAGCATGCAAACATACAATATATGCTTCAGGAATATAACCAGTACACAGGAACACAAACACACCTGCTAGTGCTGGGTCCATCAAATTGGTGGCCATGAACGTCACCGCTGGTGCAGCCAGAGCCGTCACCCTGGTGACTTGTGTCGGCATCAAGGGACCCATGTGAGCATCCAGTCTGGAGGCAGAACCTGTGTGCAAACCAGAAGGAAACTTTTTATTTCCCCAGTAAACAAAAATGCCTTGAAAAAAATCACTTTTTTTCCCAGCCACATTTCACAGAAGACTCTTCAAACCTCCTGCTCAATATCCCTCCATATACCCGTTTGCATGGTTAAAGCAATAGGTGTCGTGGTGAGTTACTGGTCTGGCCAGGACATCCATTGATCCTCAGCAAATAAGCATAGGTGTAAATCTTCATTTAATAACAATGTGACCCTCCAACCAAGAATTTGCAAGGCTGTATTACTGCTTCCAGAACAGATCACAGCAAGATCAGTTTTCTTATTTAAGACTGAACAACACACCTCCTGTTTCTACTGCCAGAAACCATTTGTGCCCCACTCCATCCATGGGAAATCATTTTGCCCATAATTCCAAACAGCCCCTTTCTCCAGGGAAATCAAGTCCTGCCCTCAGGGGACCTCCAGCCCCTCACAACCCAGAGCTATGGATGAACACAGCATCACCTCCCTCTAGGAGCTGGCAGCGTTATGCAGAGCAACCCCTGGGCTTTGGGCTTCACGGGTGCAGGATCAGGTCTCGAGACAACTGAGAAGTCACCTTAGATGAGGACTTTGCAAACCCCGTTTGCAGCATGCACCCAGGAACGTTCTCATGTGCACACATACCCATGTGCACCAGAACCACTGGCCTTGATGCTATTGCACATCAGTGCATCACATCCCTACAGTTTGATTTTGGTGCCTTCCTTCTAAGAGGCTTGAAAGCCCTAAGAAGCACATTTAATATTTTTATGGGCTTCCTCCCACGCTTCAGCCCTCGCCTGCACCCACAGTGGGGCTCTCCAAGCCCAAAGAGCAATCAACAAGCCACCGTGGGGCCAGCCCAGCTCGAGGAAGGGGCAGAAAAGAGGGAAGAAAGGACAGTTCCAGCACTATTTTAACCTCCCAGGCCCAGCAGAGGGTTGTAGAAGAACAGAGAGCTGTGTGTCTCAAGGCACATGTGAGGATACAGACACGAGATACAGATTTGCTTAAGCAAGAACATGCACACAGGTGCCCAGGCATTGTGTCCCCTCTGACTGGGTCCCCCACAGACCTGCAGCAGCCTGGAACAAAGCAAAGTGGGCACCAGGAGATGCTCCTGGGTTGTTAACATCAAAGGAGGGAGGAGAGGGGAGACAGCACCAACACCTCTGTGCTCTGCTGACTGTCCAGAGCAAGCAGCCTGGTGCCATTCTCCTGGGCATCTCCTCCCTGGGACTGCGGCACGGGCTGCTGGGGGGCACAGGGAAGGTTAATTGCCAGCAGCCAGAGGAAAAACACCAGAAAAGGAAACGTTATTATTATTTCTCTCTTTTTTTTTCTTTTTCTTCTTCTTTTTTTTTTCCACCACGAGGTCAGAATAAGAGAAATTCCTGCCAGACACGACCAGCAGTGTGATAAAGACATTGCTCTGCAGAGTACTGTAGTAGATTTAATCCATACTTGCTTTGAAGCAAGAATGATAAATAAAGCAGTTATGGGAGAGGAACAGGTCAGTGGGATGTTTGCTGTGCTGCCTACAGCACCACAATGCCACTGGAGGCACTTGTAACCTGGCCATCTCTAACAAGACAGAGAGCCATTTTCCAGCTTGAGATGGTGTCTGGACCTCAGGCAATGACCATTTCTTTTCTTCTGCTTCTGTCAAAGCCCCTGGCTAAACTATTACCTTTGATGAGCTCTCTGGATATAAAGAAACACAGAGGAACCATCAATTCCAACCCTGAAGTCTGAGGTGCCTCTAATTATACAGAACAACCCACACAACAACAGACTCAGGACAGCCCCTCCAGTTCCACGGAGATGCCCAGCAGGACACATGCGTGAATGGACTGAAATTCTGGTTTCCATATCCTAGGAGGTGACTTCTTAAGCTAAGATTTCCACTTGTAGCTTAGATGTACATTACTACACGAGTAATTCCACGAGTAACATTTTACCGAGCAAGAGTCCTTTGGTTTTCTTTGGCTTTTCAAATTAATATTAATGACAACAAGCAGGACACTTTCATCCCATCGCTTCCCAACACTACAATGGCATTTCACCCCTTCTGGTTCTGCTGAGCTACGTGCACACGAACACCTTGCTGTCTCAGAAGAGGCTATGCAGCTATTCTGAATTTCTCCAAAATGACCATCTGTAAAGATAACCACGAACCAAAAACTACTGGAGATGACCACGGCTGGGAACCTCTTGGCTTCTCCTTTTCCACCTCTGATTTCGCAAAGGGGCAAAGGCTCATGCCTCCAGATCTGAACCTGTGCCACCAAACGTGCTCAGCCCACGTCCCCTCCTGCTGCTGAAGATCTCCCAAGGGGACAGAGGGAAGGCACCCAAAACTGGAATAATTTCCATAACGTGGTTAATTACCTCCCTTTAGTCAGACATGCATCACTGCAGATGAGCCCTGCATAACTTCCCATTATATAATCCCAGCTGCTTCTTTATGTTGATTTATCATCACATCCAGGAACAACTAAATTATCAGTGCATCTTTCGATGTGATGGAAGCAATTAGCTCGCAGCTTCCATCCATACTGGAGTCAAGCATATACTTACACATACACACGCAGATATATATATATATTTGTATGTATATATATATATATTATTTCATACATGCAGATCAAGTTCAACTGCTTAGTTTAAGTTTATCTGATGCTCACCAAATAAGCTTGAGTGATTTAAGGCAATCATAAACTTTAAGAAATAAATATTTATGCTTTCTCGTTCTTCATGCTCATCAAAGCAGGCTTTGCAATGGATGGATCTGGAATACAAATCAACTCCATGGATCAGGTTTAATATCATGATGCACTATGAGCTCTCGGTACGAACTGAACATAGCCTGGGTCAGACCAACACCTGAACACCCCCACCACACCCCGGGCATTTTATGAGTAAATTTTAGCAAATTTTGCTATAAAACAATACTGAGGAGGGGGTGGAAAAAAAAAGAGTGATCTTCTCTCTGAAGTCTGCTTATTGTTGGAGCCAAGGAGCCCTGAGGAGCAAGCCGTGTGTGTTCAGAACATCTGCCTGATGTTCAGATGCTCTCAGTGCAGATGCACTTTACTGCCATTCCCAAACACAAGCCACCTATGTCCCAACGTAACTGCAACGAGGACATTGCAAAGACAAGGGAGGACAACAGGGTACTCTGCAGGGCTCAGGAGGTCAGCGCTTCCCAACCCCAGGGAAACTCTGGGGTCTCTGCTCCCGCTGTTCCCCAGCTTCATCTTTTGACTGGGCAGAGGCCCAGGAGATCAGCATCACCCACCCAGCTGAAGTGCAGTGCTGCTGCTTGGCTGGCTGCTCCAGAGAGCCTGCAATCCCTGCAAACACGGGTGTCCTCAGTGGTGGCAGCCTCCTGCCACTGCAGCTGCCCTCAGGTGTGAGAAAATGGGAAATTTGCTGCCTTTCTGATAATATTTTAATCTATTCTAGCACTTTGCTTTGCTCCTGGAACACCAGTGTTTTAACTCCTGTGCTTGGTCACAAGTTCTACCCCTGCTTGTTTGTGTGTTTATTCATTACACGCTGCTGGCTACGGATTGGATCACCTTTGGTTCCTAAAGACAGTGGAAATTTTCAGTGGTATAAAGCCCAGGAATGTAATTTTCAAAAGTCTGCCCATGACCAAAGAGTAGAAAACCCATTAACAGTGTAATTCTGTCGACTCCCCAGTCACTGATGCAACACTGAAAATCTCCCACTCAATAAGCAGCCCAGCAGGTACTCCAACATATGCTTATTTCTAAGTCAGATGTGAGCCACGATGATTCTTTTTTACATTCAAATTGAAATGTAATGAGATGGTATTAACAAAGTGTATTAAATATTCAGTGCCCTGGCTCTGCTTGGGAAAGGCTTTACCGTAACACTTCCAGAGGGACCCAGTGCTGATGCAAGGCAGGCTCTGGGCTCTGCCCCTTCGACACCATTTAGAGGAATTCCACTTCTGCATAGAAAATAAATAAATAAATAAATAATAAAATCAAACAAAACCCAACTAAGCAACAGCGGAAAAGCCTAAAGCAGGAGACAAGCTATAAATATGAAATAGAATGCTAATATTTAATCTAAACACTCGGAAGAGCTTTCTTCACAGCAGCAGATTGAGCTGCTGTTCCCTTCTGCAGCGAGTACCCACAGGAAGCAACAGCTCTGGGAGCAGAGCACGCTGCTCACAAACTGGCCATCATCTCCTTATCACTTACTGATAACAGCCCTGAGTGCCTACGAGCTCTTGGAGCAGATACACACAGTGCTGTAAATCCTGACCCAGGAAGAACCAGGCACCGAGCACGTCTGAGCCTCCTCTCTTCCAAGGGTCAGAAACTTCCTCTACATTTTCCTGGGCTCTGTGGATTTTTCACCCAGCCCTTGCTGCCTGGGGCACTGAGCTGAGGTGTTCAGTCCAAGAGGGATTTGGTGCCAGCCCTGCCTTGGTTTGAGGAATGCCTGTAATATCCAGCCACTGCCGCAGGGAGATGGGAGTCTGGAATTAACTGGGAATGAAAATCCAGTGTGTGACACTGCAGGGAAACCACCACTTGCCTACAGAAATCATTGGCAACATTGCACGTCTGACCCATCTCTTGTCCCTCTGACGGCTCCTGGGGGATTTGGATTCAAATCAAGAGAAAAAAGCAGGGGAAAGTTCAAAAATCTTGAAAAAGAAGATGATAAGCTAAAGAGCTGAAAAAGAGATGATAACCTAAAGAGCTGAAAAAGGAGATGATAACCTAAAGAGTTGTGTGAGCAGGATTGAGCAGGTTAGGTGAGAAGCATCAGAAGGAGCCCCCTACCCGGTACAAAGCCACCCCAGCAGAGAAATGGTCCTTCTGCTGGCAGGGAAGGTCACGGGCAGCAGAGGTCATGGGCAGACACAGCCCAACCTGTATCTGGCCCAGCTCCTTCAGCACTGAAATATTACACTGGAGGACTCTGCCTGTGCCCAGCCCCAGGGGCACTCACCCAGGGGCAGGACACGGCAATGGGGACACTCATCACCCTGTCTCCCTCACGAGGAACCCCCTGGGCTCACCTCGACCTGGCCAAGCTGTGCTCAGCAGCAGGGAGGAGTAGTTTGTAAGAACCCTTGGCACAGAACTATTGAAAAGAGGAGAGCAATGAGATTCATAATCTCAGTCGCTGTGTCTAATAGCCAGGAACAGAGGCAGGCACAGAACACACCAATTCATTTTTATTCTTGCTGTTATCATTTTATGACCCCCGCAGTCTATGAAGATCAGGGCCCAGGGACTGGCTTCGTTTAGAAGCAACATCTGTCATGGTTAGGTGGTTTGGGGCAACACTGCTTATTTGCAAAGGACAAGAGAAGCCTCTTTGCTTGAACAAAGGGGGAATTGAACAGTAACAACAAAAAACTAAAACAAAAATAAATCAATGTTTACAAACCTTGCAGGCTGCCCCAGTGACACTCAGCCCCTCAGCTCTGCTTCCACCTCCTCCTCAAGGTCACACCACGCTCTCCCCCCAGGCCATCTCCAGCTGGCTGAGCCCCAGGCTGCCTGGAAGCCACCTTTGCTGAATTCTCCCTCCTTATTCTGTTTCTTTGAAAGGCCCAGACATGTTCATTAAGAACTCTCAGCACCTTCTGAACCCGGTTAGCTTCTTTCCTGTGCTTCAGAGCACAGCCCATGTCACTGTACTCCAGCAATTGCTGTGATGCTGCGTAGGAAGGCACCGTGACCACAGCCACCCCAACAATACCAAAAGCTGGGGAGGGGGAATGCCAACCACTGATTAGAACTTCCCCTGGCATCTCCCACAGAAGCAGCTCCCCAGGTAACACTGATCTATGGTGCAGACCTGTGCTCGGCTGCCCAGCACCCCCTGCAACGTGGGGACGGCCCCATGGCTTCCCAGTGGGAAACCAGAGAGGAACTGAAGCAAGTTTAACCACGAGATGCAAACAGGATGTGTTTGGGTTGATCAGCAGGCCAGGCCATGTAGGAGCAGCATTTCCATCAGGGGTTTATCACACACACCTTCCCAGCCCGGTGAAAGCCACAGCCAGGCTTTGCCCCCAGGGCACTCGGTGAGATGGTGCAGGATCCACCCTCCTCCTCTTGCCACACCAGTGCAAGGGGCTGATCTACAACCACCTTTGCTTCTTCCACTGAAAGAAACCAAGTATGAAGCCAAAGCCAAGACAAACATCCACCAGTCCACAGCCAGCCCAGAAAGGGAGGGCTGTGGCCAGAAGAAACACTGGAAGGGCGGTTGGCACAGCAAGCGACCTCCTGAACACAGGCCACAAAATGCTCTCAATGTGACCTGGTTTGCAGCAGAAAATGTCTACAGATGGCTCATTAAACAGCACCGTTTCCATGACACTCTTCAGGGAAGACAAGCCACCCTGAGGATGTGCTGGAGGCACCCATGGGAGAACCCCTCGAGTCCCACAGACAGCACTTCATCCCCTGCACAGGACCGGGGTGACACCAGCCATCCTGATGGCCCTTCCTATGGATGTCTGAGCAAGTCTCTATGTAAAACAACCCCCTGAAGCATCAGCAGGCCTTACAAGCCAAGGGCTGTCCCATCTGCAGGTGGGAAGCTGAATAAGCACATCCCCAGGGATGCCCAACTCCCAGTGGAGGCCAGGAGCTGTATGGGACCGCTGGTGTGGGCAGAGACAAAAAGGAGGAGGATTTCATAAACCAAGACTTTTACAATTTCCTATCCAAACAGAAACAACACTAACTTCTGGCAGCATCATTGCTTTTGGCACAATTACCCCAATTGCTTTGCAGCTCTTTGCCCAGGTTTCCTGGGGTTTTATTTTTGTTTTTCTATTTTTAAATTAAAAAGAAAAAAATTAAAAAAGGAAATTGCTATTGAAGATTTGTTTTGCTACTGTACTGGAAAGTGGCAAAAATAACATATTCAGTGACCTGGGATGGAAAACAGAAGAATGACAATGAGCTGGAAGGGTGAAGGGTGATACCCAAGTGGATGTGTGTTTCTGGGAAGGAAGAGCTCTCAGCAGGTTATGGCAGCCCCTGGCACAGACACGAGGGACTCAGGGGCTTCCCAGCAAACTGGAAATGCATGAGCTGCCTTATGAATTTTGACACAGCCTTTTTTTTATATTTTTTTTTTTTTAGTTAAAAATGGATGGCACAGAAGCTTAAAGCTTAATCACCTCGTTGCTATTTCATCAGATTAACAAGTTGCCCTATAAGGAGGTCAGAAAATTAGTATGGGACTTTCACTCTTTGATTGAATGAAAAATAGATAGATAGATATACATATACATCCATGTGAGCAGAGGTAACTCTACACCAGAAAGACAATATGGAAAATTATCACCAGTCTTTTCTGAAGGATACACCCATTTTTCCACCTTTACACTGGAATTAATGGTACCAAGAATAATCATTTAATTAATATTAAATGAATATGATATTAATATGAAATGTCCTACTCCAGTGGGTGTTACAGCCCTCCCCAAGCCAGACTTGCAGCGCACGTTGCTACTTTATAGACAAGTACCTATAGCTTTGAACAGAGACCCAGCCCAAAGGCACCTTTGAGCCAGCAGGTGCAGAAATCCGACAGCAGCACTGAACACCCGGCTGCCAACAGCACCAGCCCAACCCCCTCCATCCCCTGCCCAGCACTCAGCTTCTGGCAGGTTGGTAACGAGCTGTTGGTGACGAGCTCTCACCCCCCCAGAGCTGCCATGACCCAACCCTCGTGCATAAATTTCTCACCAATCTTAATGGATTCAACGCGCAAAATAAAACCTAAAATACAACACACAGAGAGCCCAGACTCATTCCTGTCCCACACAGGTTTATGCACATGAGCAAGCACTCAGGAACACCTAGAAGGTCCAACACCAGTGTCACCAGAGCATCGCATGGACACTGCTCCCATTCCCATCTCTCCTGGGAGCTTAACTGAGGCCACTCAGACCTCACCTGTCTGCTCCTCAGATTCCTGCTCCAGGGTAAATCTGTGGAAATCTCTGCAGTGGGAATTCCCACGAATTGCTTTGGCCTCAGCTTTGATGTGCTCTTTTGTGTCTTTGCTTCTCATACTTGGAAATATTGGAAATATTTTGGTTTTCTGGGACTGGCCTATTGATGGGCAATGCCTGTGGAAACATGGTAGCTTCCTCACTAATGCACAGCAGCCCCTCTCCTCAGGCTGAACTCATTGCTTCTTAAATATCTGCTTCAAGAAACAAACCAGCAACAGAAAACAAATGGAACAGGACACCTTCTAAGGTGCCAAAAAGGATTAAAAAAAAATAAAGAAAAAGAGGATCCTTCTTGAGCCAAAGCAATGCACAGTAATGCAAACCTACTGGAGTGTTACGCTTCTGATTTTCTGCCAGCCACACAAACAAGAGCTGTTCTGGGCTAGAACCATTTTTTGTGATGAAATTTTAAGGGAACCAGAACATCTCATCAGATCCGGGCCAGCTGGGGGGTATGGCCAACAGCTACAGCTTTCTTCTGCAAACATGCATTTGAAAAATGCACAAAGCATGTGCTTAAAATAACGCTTGCTCTTACAGTTCATTAAAGAGAAACAAGGCAGCCTAAGAAAACAAATTTGCTTGGCACCTTGTTTTTTTTTCTCACCAGCTTCCTTTGTTCTCAGTGACTCTCAGAGTCATGGAACCACGGGCTAGTTACAACTGCAAGGAGACATTAAACCCAAGCATGCTTCACCTGGTACCAAAATCCAAACACACGGGATCACTGGTGATGAACATCCTCTCCCAAAGGCAGGGAGGTTCAGAACTGCTGAAATATTCCCTTTCCCCTCTTTGAAGGGCTCAGGGCTCTCACTCATGCTGTTTTCCCAGGCCATAAGGTGTCCTCTCTCCAAAAACCTTCTCCAGTGGCTGCCTGACTGGTGCCCAGGAGCACAAAGGCTCAGGGACTCTGATCTGGTAACGGAGCCATCACGGCACAATCCCACCAGCTCGGATTTACAGACAGGTTTGGGGACTTACACATTTAATTGTCACCAACTCCATAACTCGAAGGCAAAAGTGGAAGCAATGCTGGTTTTCTGTTGTTTGGGGTTTTTTTCACGACCAAAGAGGGAGATGAAACACAAACACATCCTCATTGCCTGCAAATACAACTGGCTGAGGCTGAATCCTCGGTGCTTCTCCTGCTGCAGTGGTTTGAAGGAAGATCCTGGGAGCGTTTCATTGCCCAGGAAACACTGGGTTACACCTCATCTGAACCAGTGTCTGCTTTCTTCAAGAAATACACAAAATTTGATAGAAGAACACTACGATGTGGTGCTGAGAGAAACTGATGAAATTTTAAACACACATCTGTGAGTTTATAGTTTTTGTATTTTTATGTGCAAAGATCCCTCATGCTCTTAAAGATGCAAATCAACCCTAAATCATCATGTCAAACGATTGGCAAGCTGCACGTCACTATTAGTTTCAGATAATTGAGATATATTTTGGAGCAGAGCCAAATCCTGATACTATGGCAATTACCTCTATGGAGCCCAGTCAAGATCACACAGTGCTCTCCTCCTGCGTCTCCATTACAGTCTTGTTTTAAACTTGGGCTTTCAGCTATCTAAAGAGTTTTTGGAGAAACAAAACCACTGCTTTCACATCACTGCTTGGTAACGGCAGGCTCACTGTCCTCCTTCCACAGCCAGAATTGGCACAGCACCTCTAGATGACTCACTTGAGTGCAAGACGCCAGCACAGACCAACTCTCCCCAGCCCATGGAGGATGGATCAGCAGCTCCTCCTGGGCAGGAGGCTCCCAGACGGAGTCTTCCACCTCAGGATGCTCTCAAGCCTCATGCGCTGATGCACAGGTGGGGTTGGTACCATTTATTCCTCCTACACCTCCTCCTTTTAAAATGTTGGCTATTTCTACAGAAGCCACAGTGGGGTTCAGGAGACCAGGAGAAGTTCAAGATTCTGAGTTCCCACTTCCGATGTCCTGGCATTGCATTTCTCCCTGTACTCCAACAGCAGGTTCTCCACTGCCAGCTTTGTACAAACTGTTGTTCCGCAAATAGCCGCTGGAAGGCGTTTTGGGCAGCAGAGAGCTCCAGGTTTGCCTCTGGAGGTGGATCTTGTTCCTGGCATGTGCTACAGAAACAAGCGCTGGGTCCCCAGCTCAGGCAGCCAGAGGTGTGCGTGTGCCCCAGAGCCTTTGGGGTACAAAGCCATGCCCACATGTCCATAACTACATCAACATCCCTTGTCCTTTACAGAGGAAGTATGGAGATGACTGTCTCCATACCCACCAGCAGGCTGGGAAACGGCCAGGCTGCCCTACCTGATCACAGATTCTGATCCTGCTCTGCCACGGAGAATTTCCATTCACTGTGGTTTTAACAGGACAATTGATTTTTAGGGACAAAGAGGAAGTATTATTTCATCTCATTTCATGCAAGCAGATATTTACAAGATACAAATCATAAGGACAACACAGCTACAAATATTGGATTACAATCTGTGCAAGACTGGCAGGGTTTTAAATGACTTCACTTCTGCTGAGGCTGACACCAGAAAATTTATCCTTCCAAATCATCTGTATTGATATCAAGTACATATTGCAGACACGCACACAAAAATAGGAATTTGAAGGAAGCAGAGCAAAATCAGCCACTTCACTTTGGTGATGAGACACATTTAGCAAATTGTTGGTGTTCTCAGCTTGGATTCCCCATCACCCTGAGCCTCCCAGGGCGACCATGGAGAGGGACAGACGGTCCATCTGACCCTCAGCTGGGCACTCATCCCATGCACAATTCCCTGATGTGCTGCCAGGGCTTTCCTTAGTGAAAGAAAAAAATATTTGAACATAAACCCTACAAGAACGTTACTGACAGGCCCTCCAGGACATGCAACCCCAGACCAAGCAGGACATAAAAAGCTGCTCAACCACAGACAAAATTTGTCACTTTTAATAAAAATAAACTGGACACACACAGAGGTCCACGACTGCAAAATAAGAGGGAGGGAGGCACGAGGCAGTTGTTGCAATGGCTCCATGGGCAACTCCTTGGCTTCTTTGCAGAGTGCCCTCAGCATCACCACAAACTGTACTGAGCTGTACTTAGAGCATTAAAAACATCTCCAGCCGAAATGAGGCCAGTGCAGGGACAATTAGCAGTGCAAACACCCCAATGTTGGCTTCAAACCCCCGAGAAGGAGCAGGGACAGCAGCTGCTCAAGGAGGTGCACCAGCCCCTGACCCACACACCCACAGCCAACTCCAACTCCCAGCCAGGGCTCCCCACCACATCCTCCCCCTGGTTCTTCACACCTCACAGTGCTACAGCAGCGACCACAAACCCAAGCCATACTGGTTCAGTAAAATGCCAGAATTCCCACAGAAACCCTTGAGCAGGAGCTGGGCAGCTGATGGCAATCTGGCTTTTCAGGAGGGCTCAATCAGGCAGTTCTCTGAACTTTCCAACTACACATTCATGTCAATTTATGCAACTAAAATGAATTTGCCAGAAAAGCCGGGGATATAAAAGGTTCAGAAACTCCACAGCCACCTAAGTGGTCCACCAAGCAGTGGAGCTGGAGGCCCAGGGCTCCCTTATCTCCAGCCAGGTTTTAGTTTCCATTACTTTGTTCTTAGCAGAAAACAGAAGCTGGGTAAATACCAACATGAAAGAGAAAACTGAGATATATTTTGTTTCTTCTTCAAATTATTTTGAGAAGTAGGAGCTAGGCTCTCAGGAAAGACACCAAATGGTCCTTGGTAGGACAGGTTTGGGTGGCAGAAGAGATCAGAGGAACAGAGGTGGTGACACAGCAGCCTGGCAGAAAAGCTGCTCTAGAAAATGAGGTGGGGATGTAAATCCATCAGCCACAGGAGTGCAGGACTGTGGACAACCAACCACTGGCCATGCCACGTGCCTGGGAAAACACAGCCATATGCACCGACTGGATGGCTGCAGAAGAAGATGGCAAACCATGGGCAGAAGGCATCAGGAATGTTTGTGGGAATGCCACGGACAGATGACTCAGCCCAGTACATTGAAATAATTAAGCAGAGCTCTGAACACTTCTACAAAACTCTGAAAGCAAATTTGGACATCTTTAGGTCAAGGGAGGAACCTACAGCTCATTGTGTTTGTAGGCTGGAGGAAAGGGGTATTTCAGCCCCTCCCCTCAGAGCTCCCCACGCTGCTGCTCCTCAAACATTTTCCTCACGTGGAATGGTTTCTGTCTGTCCTCCATCACCCCCTGCCACAATCTGGTCCTGTCCCATCACCTCCTGTGCCCTTGTGCCCGTGTCCCTGCAGGTACAGCCACTGAGCACTCCTCTGCCCAGCTCACAGCCACCACACCAGAGAGCAAGTCCTATGGGGCTTTCTCAAAATTTTCCTTTCTTCCCTTCCCTGAGCTCTGTATTTTTTTCCTACTAAGAAAACTCTGTGGCTCTGCCCTCACTCTCTGCTGAAGGTGAGAAATGCTGAAGCCATCCCGTGCCTCCAGCAGCAAACGAGAGATCCCGCGGGCACGGAGCCGACCCCTGAGCCCCGCACAAGCACTGAGCTGAGCTCTTGTTCCTGCAGGATAATTCTAAGCTTTCATCTCCGTGTGCATCGACACAACCACTTTAGGAACAAGTAAATGCTGAAGGAAATTGCTCATTGGAGTGGGAGCCGAGGATGTGCAGATAGAAGTCAGCAAGTATCGCTGTAAATCTGCAGAGTAAGTACCAAGTGTCAATGAGCATCTTCTGCTGAGGAGCTGAGCTGGGGGCAGATTTTTCTATCTGCTTGCTCTTCTTTTAACAACCCGGGGGGTTTTGTGCGTTCCAACGGATGAGCAGAGGACCAAGTCAAGTCAAAGTGGCTTCAAACCCAAAGTGAGGTCAGAACTTGCACAAATCCCTTAAAAGTGAGCAGCTGAAGAGCCACGCTCAGCCCTGCTTAAAAACCCTGCACTGCATTATTGGTGCTTGGAAACACCCACAGTTAAAACACAACCAAAAACCCCATCTGGCCTGAGGGAGAGGGATGGTACAACAGCCAGCCACCCTCTCCTCTGCCCCACCTCAGCCGGGAGGGAGGAAAGGGAATAAGAGGGGAATGTTCTATCCAGCAGGGACAAAACCTCCTCGGCAGGACCAAGATGCCCCCAGACACTGGCAGGACGAGCCTGGACACCTCAGCGCCTGTGGTTAAACAGGATTAAACAAACTTCCCTGCCTCACTGAGCAGTAAAACTGATACTCATCTGCATTTACACGAATGGCAGGAGCTCACCACCATGTAATAATTAAATTAATTGCTGTAGGATGCATTGGGAGCGCGTGGCAGGCACCGTGTGCTTGCAGCACAGCACCGAGTCCTCCTGCTGCAAACAGCCAAAGCAGAGTTATCTCCATCCTTCCCAAAGCACCACAGCCTCCGAAACCCCAGCAGCCCAGTGAATACAATCCTCTGGAAAGCAAACAATATGCTAATTGGGAGAAAAAAAACAAACAAAGTGTAAATATTATCATTCCCCCAGCAAAATCACCTCTGCCTGCAGCGAGGAGTGTGCCCGCCAGGCATGACAGAGCCCGGGCTGGGCTTGTGCAGCCCCACACAGAGCCAGGCTGCCCCTTTCTTATGAGCAATGAAACCCGGGTGCTTATGCTGTGTGATTTACCAAGTCCATGGCATTAAATCATCCTCCAGAGCTACCAGCAAAATAAGCAATGTGCAAAGCAAAACAAAGCTCTTCTGCTCACTTCGGAAAAAAAATCGGTTACCTTTTTAATTTAAAAGGCAAGCTCTGCTCTGTGCTTCACTTGAAGCACTGGTAACACCAACGCCACCCGACAAGACATGGCACCATGTAGATTGTTAGTCCCCAAGTGACCCACTGACCATAGGACATGAGCATCAGTCACCAGCAGCACCGGGAGGGAGAGTCGGGAACTGATCCCAGGAATCGCCCCACACTCCCCCAGCTGATGGGTACTGGGCAGGAGATACCAGATCTCATCCACATGATGCTAGAGGAACCAGTATGGATTGCTGAGACACAAAGGCCCGATGCTGCTGCTGCATCTGTCACCATCCCTTCTGTTGGACAGCCCCTCCTGCCAGGGCTGGGCTGGAGACAGGACAGCACCGTGTCCTCACACCGGGTCCCCACACCAGCACTGGCTGCACTGAAAGCTTCTTTAGTCTGACACCATATCCTATAGATCCAGAACCAAACCAGCACGTCTCAACAACTGAAATAGTTTTTGATATTTAAAATAATCTAATTATTAATATTGGTATTAAAGTATCAGTAAATTAAATTTTTCTGGATTCTCATTTTGGGAATGACTTCCTCCCAGTTCCCTTCCATAAAGGGCACGATTGTGGCATTACTATTTCACTCTTCAGCAGAACTCCAATGAGATGTAACTGATGGCTCAGGAGCAGCATTTGAGCTGCCATGTTTCTCCAGCAGTGATTTCTGTGTTCCTAGGGACACACATCCCAAACTCCACCGAGATCACTTGAGGCACCGCTGGCCCTGCCGCACTACGGAGCATAACGCAGCCCCCTCCAACAGAAAGAGAAGTCAGAATTAGATTCTTGGCAAGCTTCTCAGGGCAGTAGCACCTAAGCCAGGTGACCTCCCAAACCTGGGGATGTGACAGCCATTGATGATGAGCACTGCTCACCTCCCATCTCCCGGGACGCTCCGCGCTGCTCCTTAGCACGGTCCCATCTGCAAACCTTTCATGATTTGTTTCCAGCCTTATGGAAACTAATTCCAGCATAAAATTTCAATCTCTTCCCGTAACAGCATGTAATTCTGAGAGAATACTCTAAATTATGCAGTATCAAACCGTTGGAACTTCCACTTTCTCTCTGTCGTATCACAGTAATTATTTCTGCATGAATGAACCCCTTGTATTTCAGAGTAAAATCTTCAAGTACTTATTCTAGAAGGATTTGAGTTATAAATTGGGTTTGGAATTTTGAAACTGGTAAAGTAAAAACCAGAAATGCGATTCCCTCTTTTTGCAGTTATTGCACGATTCTCATGATGGCATCTGAGTTGAGATTTAAAAAAATAACTGGTTCTTGAAATCACAGTGGGGAAGTCAATGCTCCGCGGGTCTGGCAGGAGGCTCCATCCTTCCTGAACCATGGGGGTCTGCTCAGACTTTGCTCTGCTGCTTTACCCATTTCTCCAAAACAAACCTGAGCTACCCCATGGAAGCAACTGTGGCACACTTAAAATTGTGGAATCTGATTAATTTTCCTTATTTATATTCTGGCCAACAAATTAAGGTTCATTTTAGTCCTTAAATTTATTTATTTAGTGGGGCCTGATTGAGAAACACATGAGGTCAACCAGAAAACATCCACTGACTCCTAACTGTAACTGGTTAAGAATACCATGAAAATCACTATAAATTTGTTTCCCACCACCTAAGAGGTTGAGGAGGCATAGCTGTTCCACTGGATTAATAAACAGATAAATATATAGTGTTATGTATAATGTATATTTACATATGTGTACATATATATGTACATATATTTATATACACATTATATAAATATATAAAATATATTATTACCATTATTATTACAAGCCCTCCCATTCCCAATGTCCTCCCCCTTGAGGTATGCCAGTCACCCACATGTCCTGCTGGTGGCTTCTGTCCCCCAGCCTCAGGAAGGGCTTGGCAGGTCCTTGCCAGAGAACCACCCTGAGCTCTCAGCCTTGCAGACCTCCCCATCCTGCTCAGAGCTGCTCTGGGCAGCAGCACAGAGCTCCTATGGCTCCCCGAAATCTGCATTTACATTCAGGTTTCTTTAGAATAAACCTCCAAACAGGGATTTCTGTATTATTTTCAGTTTCCAAGATTAAATGTAATGGCATTCTTAAATTATCTGAAGGATAATTGTGGCAGTTTTCTCAGTTCACATTTGCATTAGACCAACTGCTCAGGAGCAAATTCACCATCAGCATTTCGAGAACTCTTTCTATTTCAGGGAGTGCTGTGAAATTATTTCCTTGTCTAACACATCAGTCTGACCATTTTCTACCAGAAGGTACGACATTCTGTGGATGCAAATTCTACAAGAGCTCAATCCACCGAGACCACAGAATTTCTTCCTCCATCAGACACTGGTTTTGCACCAAGCTTGCAGAACACCCAGAGCCAACTCAGTACCACAAACTCGGATCCAACATCGAGGACATGTTGGTTCAAATCCACACTACAGCTTCATTTTACAACATCAAAATAAGCCAAACAAATAAACCAAAAAGATAGAATAATGTTGGCTGAACATGTTATGAAAGCTAAATAAATGACTAAGGAAAAAGCATTCCTGCATTTCTCTTCTCATGGGTAACACACTTAAAATCTTCTCTCGTGCAAGAGAAATGCTTGCAAAGTAACATCACTCCTGTTGCATCTTTCCATCTTTCACCTGGATGTGTGCAAAATCTGCCCCTCTGTACCACCCTCCAGATCTGCACAGCATTTCTGGTGGGTACCAATCAGCAGTCCAGAGAAGGTGGCTTTGAGTCATCGTACCTCGAATTATTTTACATCGCAGCAATATTACATCACGACTATATTAAGCCTTGGCAATGCCTGCGAAGTTCCTAATGGTTTAATTGCATAAATAAATTTAATGAAACAGCAGCAGCAGCCACCAGAACGATGTGTTCCTGCAGCTCCCATTTAAAGCTCACTATCACAAACAGTGATTCCCACCTGTACATCTCTTCCTGGAGGGGAGCGACCTAACGACTCTCTTCTTGAGACTCCCACATCATCCTTGCCAGACCTATTTCTCCTTTTCAGTCAATTTTGCTTTTTCTTCTAAGGCTTCTGTTCCATTTATACTACATGAAGTTTACGTTAAGACTCTGCTTTAAGCTACAGAAATCCCAGCTAAATTTGAGTCTGTGATAGAAGAAAAACAGGAAGCAGGAGAATCCTTTACTGAAAAGTCTTCCAAGGGGAAAAATGGGAGCTCTTGTAGCTAATGAAGAGGAGCTGAACCGATTCAAAATGAAATATTTGAGCAAGGGTATGAAACACAGCCCCTGACACACGGAACTCTCCTAGCAGGATCACCATCCAGGAACACTGGTGGGCAGGTTAGCATCTCAGAGCCGTATGGAAAAGAGGGCCTTTCCCCCATGGATCCCCAGTGATCCCAGCTGCCATGGGCAGGTGGAATTCAGCCCTGAAAGCAGCAAGCAAGACCTGCCATGATCCCACTAGTCCCACCAAATTCCTCCAAGTGCCTGTGCTTCCCGCAGGGAACATCACTAACTGCTACATTAGTATTAATCTTCCAAAGATCAGCGGCACTAAGTGCCCAGGTCTGCTCCACTTGCTTGTCTCTGGAACAGGGAAAAACCACTCTGCAGATATTTTAACAGCGCAAATGCTGTTACTAACACGTGAAATCCGATTTAAACTCTCTCTACAGCAGTGCATTTTTCAGAGGAAAAAACCTACTACTTGTTTTAACAAGCAGTTAAACATATAGTAAATTAAGTTTGACTTTCATGACATTTACACCAAGCAAATAGCTGGGCATGAACAGAAGGATTTGGGTTGTTTGTCTTTCCTAACCAGTACAAGATATATTTAATGAAGTTTTTGCTATTGTCAATATCTTGATATTACATTCAAGAGACTGAACCAGTTTCTTCTGGTTGCCTCTAGAGAAAATTGCTGTTTATCCAAGAACATGGAGGAAATGAAGCAGGACTAACTTGTAACTGATACCAGCTTGGCCGTAGGATTCTTGTGGGAGATAAAGTACCGCAGCAGCACGTTCCCCCTGCAAGTGTATTTTTATCCTGCCAGAAGATCTTGCCTTCTACTTCTCGTTACTCCTATCAATGATATTCCAGGAAAAGGAATTTTTCTGTATGCATTTTCCTATAGATTTCCGATAGGACAGACATCATCTGAATGCCTGGAAATCGCTGGCTGTTTGCATAGACTGACTGCATCATGGCCCATAAAGCCAGGTCAGTCCATTCGTGTATTTGCACCAATAAATACTCCAGGATTGACTTTATTTTTCAATGGGGATGGGACTTTATTTTTCAGTGGGCATGGTGTGGAAAATTCACAATATTGAATTGTTCTGCCTGCTCTGTGTCTGCTCCTCATGCAATGCTTGCCTTGGGAAGCCCTTCCTTCTCCCCACAAACGCTGGCTTTCCAAGAATGGCAGAAAAGAAAGGGCTGGATTTTCACAGGACAACAAGAACCACCTCAGGAACGATCCTCCCTTTCCTTAGGGTCTGAATTGGGCAGTGAGCACTTGCAGTTTCCAGCAGAGATTTACTGCCCAAGAGCAGAAGAGAATTGATACTCATTTAACTGTGATCCCTGCTATTATTTCAGCTTAGAAAGGCAGTGTATGCACACGCCTCCCTCGCACATGCCAACACAGATATGAAACCAAAAAGTAATTTTATGCTGAATATTAGCTTGAGTAGGAAGTTATCACTTTAATAACTATAAACATTCATTTGCTTGCCTCGTTACACAACATTAAAGTCGGGCACATCATTTACAACGAGCTTGTTAGAACTGCTCAGCATTCAGAGTCACGCCTGGTTTCCTGCTAGGCACGTAGGACACCCAGGAAGGGAAAGAAAAGCTTCATGAGTAGAGGAACATCACATTTCTGGTTGGAATATTTCCATTTGATCATTTGCTTTTCCATAAATGCTATTTCTTGCTTACCTAAAATCTAGGGATTCTGGTATAGATAATGGCCTGACTAACTCAAATAACAAACACACGTGGAAAATTACTACTGTGTGAATCATCTTAGTGCTGGGAACAAGAACCTGGGGACACAGACAAATGTTACCTCACCTCACTCACTCGATCTCACCTAGGGCAGTGGTGAGAAGCCAGGGAGGGGGGATATGAAAGGATATATAAGGATATGTAAGGCTGAGCTCAAGGATTCCACAGGAGTGACTCCACAGCCATGCTACCTTTCCCATGGTGTGCTCTGAACCCTTCCTAAGTGCCATGCCTTCTGTCTGCTCAGGAGAGGAGCTGGTTCTTCCAAAAAACACCATAAAAATAATTGAGTAATTGTTGTTATGAAAATGTGGTTTATATCAGCAGAATCTCCTAATGAAGCAAGCTGACAGACACATGAAAGAGCATGTAGGAAAACGCTGGCATTAAGAGCTGCTTTTAACATATAATGTTGCTTGGCCATTAAGGTGCTGATAGGAAAAATACTTAGTCACTTCCCAGCTGTTCTGTGGCAGGCTAAAGCATTAAGTTTAAACCATTAAATAATTCTGAAAGCAAGGGAACAGGTGGCAAATGGTTTATATGGCAGATGGTGCCTTTTTTAATATCTGCACTCACTGCTAATTTACAGAGTCCATAACCACAGACTCACATCTTACCTTTTTCACTGCAATAATTAAGAAATTGTATGTGAGGGTAAGAAAACAAATACCCCAATTCTTAATACAGTAGCCATAAAAGTGGTGTTAGAGACTACTAGATATCCCATACCTCAATTACTCCACATAACTGTTTATGTTCCCACAGCTTATTGCATTTTGGCTTTTCTAAGACAGATACCTCTTCAAAGACGTGGCTTGATAGTGCTGGAAAATTAAGTTCTCTCTTTACCAGCAGAGCAAATAAGCATGAAGATGCAGCCCAGATCCCTGAGTAGCTGCGTCGCCACAAGCTCCTGCTTAGTCTTTATGTTAAATTTGGCACAAAACCCAAGTTAACAGCAAGGCCAACATTAAATATTTAAGGGAACATTTTGCCTGGCACCTGCCTGAGCAGAATCACCAGCAGATGTAAAAAAGAAGAAAGGAAAAAAGGAAGGAACAACCCACCATGGAGGTCCAACAGCACTGCTGAAACCTTCTCCATTTTAGCTCATCAGTGTGAAAACGGCCGTCCTTGTGCTCCCCAGAAAGCACAGGAATGCTGTGCTAAGACCTCTCTCATTGAGCAGCTCCATCCCCACGTACTCCAGTTTTACTCTAGTGAATGCAAACAAGGCCATCCCCAGCAGGGACCATCTCTGTGTTGGAACAAAACCCAGTTGGAAGGAGAACTGAACAGCAAGTGATGCTTCCCTGGGCTAGAGGAGGGACAGAGGTGATGCTCCAGGCCTGACCATGCCATTTGTTGGACTTGGCAGTGCTGGGTTAACAGCTGGACTCTACGATCTCAAAGGTTTTTTCCAACATAAGCTATTCTAAGTTCCATGTCTGACCACGGTCTGGTCCATCCCTGCATCACAAATCACCTCCAGGCTTCACTCTGCTTTGAATCCCTTCCTACTGCTGTTCCTTACGAGCTCTGAATCCCTTCCTACTGCTGTTCCTTTTGAGCTCTTACACCTGCTTTTAATCCCAACTGATGGAGCCTGGAGTTATTCAAAGAAATGTGATTTTTGTTAAAGAAGCATTGCTTACCACACACTTGCTGCTTTCAAACAATTAAACTTAAATCATGAGGTTTTCTACAAAAAAGATCAGCAAAAGGATCATTTAAGTAAAGAGCTAGAAAAGGTACAATACTTTCTGGGATGCAAAACGTTCAGCAAGCAAAACTTCTCCCATCAGAGCCAAGGGACAAGCAGCTCCCACCCTCGACTGCACCCTCCAGCAGGACCCCCCACAGCATCCCACACAGGGAAAGGCTACAAAACGTTTTGAATTCCTCAGATACCCTGCACTCCATTATAGATCCACTGCTGATCTTCTTTTACAAAATGTAGAAGAAGTCATATCAAAATGAACCTGTAAAAATTAACAGTGCACTCATAGAATCATAATGGTTGGAAGGGACCTCCAGGGTCATCAAGTCCAACCTTTATCCCATCATATTCCTGACCATTAGACCATCAGACCATGGCCTCAAGTGCCTCATCAACCCGTTTTTTGAACACCCCCAGGGACGGTGACTCCACCACCACCCTGGGCAGCCCATTCCAGTGCCTAGCAGCCTATTCCAGTGCTCTACACACTTTGAGTTCTCCTTAATTCACAGAACCTGGCGAGCTTCAAGGAATCTCCAAGAAATCCCTTCTGTGAGGCAGGAAAATCCCTGGAGCCTGGCCCCTGCCCCAGCCAGCCCTGCACCCCAGTGCCCGCAGCCGTACCCACCAATGCCCATCTTCTTTCACTAACCTATTATTTCCTACTAACTTGCCAAGTTTACTAATTAGGCTGGCAGCAAGCGACACAGCCAAGCTGTAAAGCTGCAGAGCTAATCATACTGAAAGGCCTCCTTAAAAATAAATATTCAGAATATTCAGTTGTAAAATTATTGATTGAACAAACCGCTGTGATTGGAAACACAGCACTGCTGCCCAAGGTGGTAACACCAATCCCCAGGATAATCAATTAACAGTGTGTAACTAAACACACCATGCTCAGATGGACAAGCACCAACACACGGGGAGATTTCAGTTGGAAATAATTTAATCCTTGGTTTCCTAAGTTCACTCCTATCACACGAACATTGCTGCGCATGAACTTGAGACAAGGGGAACATGGAAAGCTCATTAATTACCATGTTACTTTATAAATCACACGTGGATCAAGAAAAATGCAGCTGCCCTGGGGTCCACAGATGATGCTCTCTTCAAGGTGTGTTTTTCTCCGAGAACAATAAGTCACCTTCAGTAAACACCAACGCATGGATGTTCCTCACAGCGAGGCCACAGGGCTGTAAAGCACACGCTGCACCCGGGATCACCTGTACACTGGGTTATGCTTCCCTGATGCTTTCCCATTGACTTATATGACAATAGAGACATTTATTTTTGACAGCAGAGAGCTGCCCTTGGCCAACTGACCATGTTCTCCTGAAGGCTGAGAGGTGCCTCAGCATCTCCCCTGCCGTGCTTGGGCAGCAGATGTAGGGGCAGCCCCCTCTGCAGCACACACTGGCTTTGAAGCTGCTGCACATCCTTCTCCCCCGTTTTCACTCATGCCTGGCTCCTCTGCCAGCACTTGCAGAAACCCTCATCCTGCTTTCACAAGTCCTCAGCAGTGCCTCTGGGAGCCAGCCCAGCACAGAGCCATCCCTGCCCCAGGGCACACGGCTGCTCCTTCCCACCCCACACCCAGCCCGGCACCACCTGGGGAAGCCGTTGATCAAGTTGGGGTTGGATAATCTAAACCCAACACCCTCGAGTCCTCTTCTCTGGCAGCACAACACTAAAAAGGAATTTCATAAAAATGTTTTATGGAAGCCTTTGTGAAGGCACCAGCCTCCCTCCAGAGACAGGGATCAATAGAGAACAACACTTAGCTGAATCTCCAGTTTATTGTACATGGCCTGGGCATTTCCAAGCTTTCTTTCCTAAAAAGCTACTGTATATTCTGCAGGAGGAAACACCCAGAGCGTGTGGTTTGCTGTGGGTGATGGATAACAGGATGATGGCTCAGGCACTCCGAGTGTGCTACTTGATAGCCTCTCATACCCTCATTGGAGAGGAGAGCAATGATTATCATGGCCTGACGTGTTTATCATGGCAGAGCCGAGCCCCTCAGCGAGTGGTGGAGCTTCCTGGCATTACAATATTCCACCATGTCCAACAGCCTTCACGCCAAGCTCACTTCTGCTGCCATAAACCACAGATCTCATCTGGCACCTAACTCTGCTTTGCAGCACAGGTACAGAATGGGCTTTTCCCCTTTGGATTGACCCCCAAGATGCTCACTTATGAACAGGTCAAATGGTTTCTGTGGGTCAACAATACCCCATGGGAAGCACCACCAGCTCCCTGCCCCATAGCCCTTTCCCCACCAACTCTGGAAGACCTCAGCCTGTACCCCTGTGGGTCAGTTTGCTCTTCAGACTCCCCATCAGCAGAGAAGCACAGCCATACGCCTGGCAGGCAGCTACCCTGGGGCTTCTAATGACTGCTTGACAGGAACAATGATTACTGAGATACATTCCTCATAAAAAGATCTCAGCTGAATACCCAAACTCATAACCACGCACCTTCTGTGAAATCCAACCTCGCCACACCTCGCCGTGTTACACTTCAAGGACCAAAAAGATGGAATTTAATTTTTTTACCTAATTGCTACAAAGCATTTCTAAAATGTTGCCCTCAGCATTCAAAGAACAGTTTCAAAAATGACCCTTAAGGCTCTGTATCAGTCAGGCTCCTGCAGCGAGTCGGGGACACCGCGGTGCTGCCCCAGCTGCCATACCCAGAGAGTCACCACACAACATCATGCTAAGAAAACAGCATTTTCCCAGGAAGCAACCACATCTAAACCCCTCAGAAAAGAATACAAACCCATGGCTGCATCCTGCCAGCATCTCATGAACACCCAAACAATCTACTGCAGTCCTAATCAAATGTTACCGTATGTCGAGCAGATACTGTTGAAAGGTACCTGCCAGCCTTGCAACCTGAGGACCTGCTGCAAAGCCTTGGTGCCATCAAGGCCACGTTTTCTTACAGCAGTCACTAGAGTGGCCGAGGACGCAGCTCCATTCATCCACTGCCTGTGAACATCCCAGCCACAGAAACATCACAAATGCACGCAGAGTTCTGAACTCACTTCTAACACCTGATTTCAGAGAACACTTCTAAGCAGCACCAGAAAAAATCACTTTAATTCTGGGTTACAGAATCACAGGCTGTAAGGGGTTGGAAGGGACCTTGAAAGCTCCTCCAGTCCAACCCCCCTGCCAGAGCAGAGCCACCCAGAGCAGTCACACAGGAATGCACCCAGTTGGGGTTTGAATGTCTCCAGAGAAGGAGACTCCACAGCCTCTCTGGGCAGCCTGTTCCAGGGCTCTGTCACCTTACAGTGACAAAGTTCTGCCTTATGTTCACCCAGAACTTCCTGTGTTCCACCTTGCACCCATTCCCCCTTGTCCCATCCCTGGCCATCACTGAGCAGAGTCTGGCTCCATCCTCCTGACCCTCACCCTTTCCATATTGATCACTATTCATGAGGTCCCCCCTCAGTCTCCTTTTCTCCAAGCTGAAGAGCCCCAGCTCCCTCAGCCTTTCCTCACAAGGGAGATGTTCCACTCCCTTAACCACCTTGTGGCTCTGCCCTGGACTCTTTCAAGCAGTTCCCTGTCCTTCTTGAGCTGAGGGGCTCAGACCTGGTCACAGGACTCCAGAGGTGGCCTCACCAAGCACTGACACCTCCATCCTGAATATTCCATTTCCCAAAGCACACCAACAGCACCACCCAGAAGCCGCTCTGGTCACAAAGCAAGCCTGAAAAGCTGCTCATCAGCACCTCCAGGAGCGACCTTACCTGGAAACGGTGAAGCCAGGACTGGAATTTTGATAGGGGAGAAGGTGAGGACGTGGCAGGGTTGGACGCTCGGCGCCGCAGGTCCCTGGGGAGGTTCAGGCTCCACCGACACCATGGCTGCGGTGGCCAGCGCCAGGGTCTGGTTCCCACCGACCGCTTTAAGGCTGTTCTGGCAACCACCTGTGGGAGAGCAAGGTACAACAGAGTTCAATTTTAACTGGAAACCAGTGGATTTATATAGGATGTATTCAGCATTCCAAATTTTAACAGAAGTCTGCAACGTTTCCCAGCCAGCCTCTGCTGTTTGCACATGCCCCCCAGTGAGACACTGCATTTTGAATATATAACACACTGTATTTTCTAAGGGCTCTGCAGCCCCTTTCCTAACCCTTATTCTTAGCATCCTGGTTTGTGACTGGTGCATTTTTAGCTATTAAACCCCCATACATGTGAACATACCATTATAACCTAGAGGGACACGACAGCAGTGAGTCACATATGACCTGTGCAGAGTTATTAAATTTAAATGAAAAACATAAGTCAGTGTTGGTTGGCACTTCCTTCAGCTCCCACAGCTTCCAAATGACGCATGATGACCTTTATTCCTACTTTTCCTAAATATAATTTGCCCGATTTCAAATCTGAATGGTTTTGTTGCCTGCCCAATGTCACTCCTTTCTGCCTGGCTGTTCCCCTCTCCTATGCACACAAATCCCTGAGGGTCCCAGGTTTTATGTGTTGGCATCCTTCACCTTGAAGGCACACCATAGAGGAAGCTCCCCACAGTTTCACCTGGGAGCTCAGAAGTCATCTGCTAAATCCATGTAACATTTACCTTTAAGTCTAATGAGCTTGGGGAAAGGCCTTCAGAGCTCAATCTTGGCTAAATATGTTAAATAAACAAGAAAATGAGTAGCAAAAATCTTAAGGAGAAAACCTAATTTGACAGACACCAGCTGTTGCTCACTCTACACTGAGCCATGTATTCAAAAATTAAGCAATCATTAGCTTATTATGTCATTTAGCAAATGTTTTCAGTTCATGTGGAAATCCTTCAGGCAATAAGAACCAACTGTAGGTCTGCAAAAAAAAAAAATCAAAATCCCTATTTGCTCAGATTCCTCGCTCCAGGCATTCTGAAAGTTTGTGGTTCATTTTCTACACCCACCTGGGCACTGGGGCACTGTGACCATGGGGCACTGGAGTGGGGATGCAGGTCCTCTGCTCTGGGTAGGACAACCATCTCCAAGCAAGCCCAGTGAAGATCACATCCCCCTACCCAGCATGGAACTAGACTCTTCTCAGTGGTGCCCAGTGACAGGACAATGGACATAAACCGGGACATGGGAAGCTCCATCTGAACACGAGGAAGAGCTTTCCCTTGAGGGTGCTCCTTCTCTGGAGACATTCAAACTCTGCCTGGACGTGATCCTGTGCCACCTGCTCTGGGTGACCCTGCCTGAGCAGTGGGGTTGGACTGGATGATGTCCAGAGGTCCCTTCCAGCCCCACTACACTGGGATTCTGTAGCCCAGACGCTTCATCCAGGCTCTTCCATCCCACTCTGGCTTCAGACACCTAGAAGGCTTTGACTGTCAAACACTGTTCTGCTCTCAGTCGGTGTTGGGTGAAGAGGGGGTCAGGGGTTTTGGAAAGGAACCCACTTTGGCTGTGGGTAATTGGGGCTCCTGAGGCTGCCCATCATACCAGCTTTTGGCAGCTTTGCTCCTAACTCTTTATAAACACAGTTATTTGCTAACAAAACAAGCTCTCTGCATTAGCAAAACAGAAGTTGAGGATTTTCATTAAGCATCACAAAAAAACCTTCTATTGTTTCCACTGGATTTGGCAGTGCCAAGAAGAATCCACTTAGAACACCTGCATGTGCAGTAATTAACAGTCACGCAGGCAAATAAACCCAGAAATATTAAAGTTGTGATCATTCAGCCATGGTTAGATGAAAAACAGATTGTTCTGCCGCAGTCACAATGGACATTAAGAAAGTAATAATCAGTGTCCAACTAATCCAGCTGTTTAATGCAAGTTTATTGTCTATTCACCTGGGGACTAACGCACACCATTAGGTCAGGTTAAACACTTGGCCTCCACGAGCCTGCTCTCATTCCCAATTCCAAGCTGCTGGCAGGTGAGAAAAATCCACAAAACATCTCCTCTAACTCTTCTGAAAACTAATGTTGTCCAGAAAAATTACTTTACTACTGGTTTCCTACAGGGTGCATGAGCAGAAAGGTTGTTTACTTCTCATTTGATTCTTTTATTTCAGAGAAGATGCGATTTCCCCAAAGAGCCCAGGAAAGCAGCAAAATAATGTAAGGCTCAGTTGCTTGGCTAGCCAGAGTCTTCCACCAGCACAGCTGAGTAACGCTCCTGAAGCAGGGCCGCCTTATTAAAGTTTCATCTATTCCCTTATTAAAGTTTCATCAGTCAGTTGAAAGGGAAGTTTTGGTGATTTCCCTGCCTTTGATGAAGTTCTCTCTCCCTCTCTCCTGCTAAATAATTCCACGAAGAAAGGACTACCCCTATAATTGTTAACACTTGATTTAGAAGCTGTTTTCTGATGCCATGAAGTCAATAGGACCAATACGATCCCGTCCCAGTCAGGTACCTTCCATAGAATAAATGTATCTCAAAAAGATACACAAACTAACACTGAGAATCAGTTCCCTCTTCAGAACAATAGAACTCTGTCCTGCTGGGCTCTGGGTGCCTTCCTGCTGAAAGCCAGGCTCAGGACAGCATTCCAAATCAGGACAAATATCACTTTCTCCCTCAGCCAAGCGCATCCTTGAGATGATGGGCTTGAGCTTTGAAGGTGGAGACATGGTTGCTGCTGGTTAATCCCCTCCAGTCACATTCTACACAACCCAACCTTGGCTGAACAGCAATTTGCAACCACCCCAGCGCCATGCAGCTGCCCCATGGTTTGGGGGCTCTCCTTCTGGAGCCACCTGGAATTTCACTCCTGTTCCTGCCCCCAGGCAATGCTCCCCCATGCAATGACCTCCCCACCCCATGCAATGACCTCCCCACCCCATGCAATGACCTCCCCCCAGTAGGACTCAGCACCAGTTGGGATTTCCCTGGGAGTTCCCACTGCCTCTGGGAAGGGGATTTGTCTCTTTGCCAGGTACGGACACCCTGCAGACCCATGGACAGCCCTGGTCCTGCTGGAGAACCTGGGCCCCGCTGCCTGCCTTGCCCATGGGCTGAGGTGCCAGCTGCTGATGCAATCACAGTGCATTTATCCCAGTGCAAAGGAGAACACACTGCCACCCCTCTCTTGTAGAATCAAGGTTGGAAGAGCCCTTCTGTAACTCCAAGGGAGGAAGAAAGCTCCCAGCCTTTCCCATTTGTAACCCCAGCCACGGCAGGAGCCTGCCAGCAATGCAGCACTGACAGCTCACTTTGCTGCTCCTGGGCAATAAATAAAGATACCTGGATCCTCACAACACAACCAGCCCCTGCAAACCACAGAACTCCTTTAGGACGGGGCCTTGGGGGCAGGTGGGACAACGCTGTGAGAGTCAGAACCACGAGCCTGACCCAGAAACACATTACCTGGGTTTCAGTTCGATAATTTAAGGAAATATAATTTAAATAGGAATAAAGAAATATAATTTCTGTAAGTTAAGGAAAAAGACAAACCAAACAAAACCTTATCTGGGCTAAAGTTTTCACTTGATTTGGGTAGGTGACACCAAAAGCACAAACTTAATAAGCAAAAGCTTTGTAAATGCTGGGATTAAAGCCAAGGGTTCCCAGGGGCAAAATGAAGTGTTTGTGCAGTGCCTGAAGGCCCCACAGACAAAGAGGGGCTGCAGGGCACCTCGGGCAGGGTCAGGCTCCTGCAGTGCTACTCCTGTCTACAAACAGGGAGCCCTAGAACACCACGTTAAATAAACAAACAATTCCATTTGAGAGGCCCAAATCCTGACTGTTCATATACACACGTGTGCTTCAGATACAAAGCTTGTGTTTAGGGAATAGAGAAAGCCAGAGGTCCCGTGCCACGTATTTCAAAACTGTTAAAAACCAGAAAACGGAACCCAAATTTAACACAAAGCAACCACATTTCTTCCTAGATTTGTAATGTGGGAAATTTAAACCAGAATTCCCTAGAAAACTGTACCTGTACGTATTTGTATATGCACCCAAATCCTGATACTTGCAATGAAAAACGTCAGCTCAGTCAGGTAAAAGGGAGTGGAATTAAAGAAAAACAAAGGATACCAACAGGAAGGATCAAAATTTTGATCTATATATAGGATCAGTAACGCTAAAGCAGTTTGATGAAAGAATATACATGGACTCTTCATGCCGGCATTTCTGATTCCAACACCAGTGGATGAAAGAGCTAAGATAGCTTTGGAGCAAAGGGACACTGTGGAAACAACAAAGCTTTGACTTGGCAGAAAATATTTTCTATTAAAAACAAGAAATCAAATATCTGATTTCAGAAGACTATTTTCCAATAGAAGCCAACACTGGAAGCCTTCATTCCAGGTTAGATTGTCCCATTGCCCCATTACAAATGAAAAAAAATCCTCTGAGCATGTTGTTAAAGACTAAAACCATGGCTTTCACCTCCCCAGCATCTCCTCCCAACCCTCGGGGCTTCACCAAGGCTCCCCGAAGGAACCACGGAGTGTTTGCTGTCTGCACTCTTCTGCATACACCTCAGCAGCTGCCACGGTGCCAGGGCCAGTTCAACACTCAGCACCAGTGAGGAAACACAATTTATGCTGGAATGTGTACAAAGGTGAATAATTTGAAGAAAAGAAGATTCACTTGAGGACTGCCAAATGCTTTGAAACAAAACCAGATGTTCCAACACTAGATTTTCCTTTGCCCTGAGCACAAGTGTGGAAGGCAGCGCCCAGGCTCCCCTTACCCAACAACCTACCAAAGCTCCTGTACTACAAACACTTGATTGTCAAGGTTACACAGGTCTCCAGCTTGCTGCTGAGCAACTGCCCATGACTCGCACCTCCAGAAACTCCAGAGTATTTATTCAACCAGCCACTGAAGGCAACACCAGCAGAACCAACCCTCACTGAGAAGGGCTGCCTGCAGCAGTGGTTGTGGCCAGGACTTGGTTCAGGTGTGGATGGAAGTCCTTACCACAGGCTGAGGGTCTCCCTCTGGAATTCTCGAGCCTGTATGCCAACAATCTGCTAAAAGCATGATCATAGAATCATAGCATGGTCTGGGCTCTCCCACCAGCCCATCAAGAAGCACTTCTGGAGAACTTTGCTTCTTGAGGAGATGACAACACACCTCCATCTGTATCTCCTGCTCCCTCCCTCACAGGAGGCTGGGGGAAATGCTTGATCTCCAAGGTTTCCTGGGAAAGCCTTCTCAAACATACCAGTAAGAACATCCCTTTACAGGGAACCACTGTTGGCAATGTTCTGGAGAGCCAAGCTGCAAGAACATACCTTCAAACATTTCAAATAGCATCCATAGTAGTAAAAATATGGAACATCGTGTACTAGAGGGCTATAGCTTCCACCTAACTGGTGCCACCAAGGGGTCCTGCCGGTGGTCCCTCACCCTATGCTCAGCAGCAACCGACCTCATGGGGATGAGATGCCACATGGGCACATCCACATCTGACTCAAGACCAAGCCAGCCCTGACTCCATCTGCACGGCAGAGAGCAAAATGCAGAAGACAAAAATATTAATCCTTTCCCTGCAAAAATCTGTAGGTGCTACCATCCTCACAGCAAGGCAGTACCCAGTAACATAAACCAAGCTACCATTCCTAGGTGGGAAAGGGAAACCTCACCATTGGCTTTAGCTACACAAAGAGGTAAGTACATAAATCTATGTTTCACAATATGCACACAAGTAATAGCTGCTTCCTTTCCTTACAGGGAATAACACCTCCTCGGTCTCAAACATACCAGTAATTACCATTCACCAGGCTCCAACGCATACCTCCTTTATCTCTGGAACGTTGAGGGAACAATTATATCATTGCTGATCACCCTGGAAGACAAACCTGCCCTACCACGGGCTCGCAGAATGAACACAGCCACAGAGCCTGAAAAAAGCTTATTAACGACTCCCTTTTAAACCACTTAACTGAGCAATTTGCCCTCGGTGTTTTTATCACTCTTCATATTAAGTGTAAAGATTATGTAGGAAATACTTCAAGTACTACCATAACACTTCCCAGGAGCAGCTTCTGGGGATGTCACTGGATTAGCAGGGATCGTATCCATCAGGAATAGAATTTAAGGAGGGATGGGAAGATTTAGAAAGATGGTCCAGGGTCTTTGAGCTGCTCCCTGCCCCGCTCCTACCCGAAGGGGAGCTGGGGGCTTTCTGAAGAGGGGGCAGCCAACACTGACACGCTGCTGGAGGAAGAGTTGAATCTGGGTGAAATCTCCTGGGAAAACAGGCTTGTGTGTGCATACATTATCCAGGGTCAAGAAAATCTTTCCTCTGTTCCACTTACAGATATGGCTACAGGCTGGGAAGAGCCCTGTGCTGCCAGGCACACTGCCCTAACCCCTGCCAGGTACACAAGGTGCTTTACACCCGAGATATGTTATGTGATACAACAGGCTGTTTAAAATACACACACAAATGATGGGCCATCACCCCTGGCACAGAACACCTCCCTCACCATCAGCCAGCCTTAAAAACACACTTGGAACCACACATCGTGCCCGGGCACACAGCTCCACTGCTCCCCAGAGGAGCACAGTAACACACCAGGGATTCGCATCCCGAGCTGCCGAGCAGCACTCCAGTTGAGCATCAGGCAATTCTGGCAGGAGAGGGAGGCAGCTTGCTGCAACCGATTGCTAAAACAGCAAAATATGGAACCAAATGGAGTGGTTCAACATGTTTCCATACAGAACAATATTCACTGCTAATGAATCCGCCTGGCAGAGGAACACAAACAGTGGGGATCTCTTCCAGCACGCTCTCACGGCACCTCAGCATCACTGGCACAGCACAGGGAAACTGCCTGCGTGCAGAACAGCTGCAAAGCACAGGGTTTTACAGGGCAGAGAGGTGAGAGGGGCTCTGCTGCCAACCAGACAACACTACCTTCCATCTAAGCACGGAGGAAACGACAGCAAGCCACTAAGGACACCCCAATTTGGGATTTAAGAATAAACGTTCAGGGTTTAACCAGTGGCGTTCCACTTCTTCACCCATTCTATGAGACAACTGCTATTTCAAATTACTCCTGTAGCACCAAAACAGAGATTCACCTTCCCAGCGACATATTTCCTGTTCTTTTCCAGGTACAAAGCTCAACTTTTCTATTAACCGCTGCGACATACCCCGGTTATGCAGATTAATGCAATTTATTTCACAAATATTGCTGTGCATAACCGAGTCTTAACGAGATGATGGATCAATTGCTTTTCCCTACCTGTAGCTATCTGCACAGACCACACTGAACTCTTAAAATCAGCAGCCAACAGGAGAATTACACAGGAACTGTGTCGGCAACTCCTTGTCTGAAAATAAACCAAGTATATTGGGAGTTACTGGTCCTTTCAGTCTGGAAGCTGACAGGCAGTTATTGAATAATCTGTTACAGCCTTCTATAACTACACACGGCTGTTTCTTTCTCCAAGAGTAATTCGGAGGATGAAATGCACTTTGCCATCAAGGTTCAGATGAAGCATGAGGTTTTCAGCTGAACGGCACAAAACCCTTACTTCAGAGAATGGCTTACGCAGCTCTGGGGGATGCATTAAAAACAAAGAACAAGAAAAATCACCTTAATTATTTATGTCCTACTGACCTGGTATCAGCTGGGGTGCCAACACCACTGTGGGAAGAGGCCTAGAAGCAGCAGCTGGCCTGGCTATAGCCATAGCCACTTGATTTGCCAGTAGCAGAGGTTTCTCATTTCCCTGGAAGAGCCTCGATTCCTCAGGATGTATCCACGCTGAATCCAGAGCAAATGCATTATTCAAGTATATCTGTCCAACATAAATAAATACAAGAATGTTAAGGTTTGAGGTGCAAAACTCAGAAATAAAAGTGAGGATAAAGTATCTTTAACTCAGTATCTCAACACAGATAGTATCTCAATTCAACTTTCAAAAATAGATTGATTTCTGCTCCAGGCTGAGTTTAGCTGACCACCTAAAAATTGCCTGGCTTTTAACATAATTAATCAGCTGATGCAGCATCACCAAAAGCAAAGTTGAAGGTAACTGTGTTCCAGACAGGGCCACCCCGGAGCAAGCCCACCTGCAACTGGGAGCCTTCAGCCGGCTGCTCCACGGGAGAGGTGGGGGTGAGGAGCCAAATGGGTAAAGTCACAAAGCCTTGGTATAATCATTTGGGTAGGAAAATGCATGGATGTAGGTAACTGTGGGTGGGACGAGGGCACAGGACAGCAGGTGACACCCTGGCACCAGGGACATGGCTGCGCTCACGGTGACAGTACCGGTGCCAGCGCTGCACCATGGCATCCCTTTCAGGGAAAACCAGTGGGAGTGCCAAGAAGAATGGGACAATGGAAGACTCTCATAATCACATCCTATAGTACAATCAGAACATTCCACTCAATGTAACAGATTAATATTAAAGATATTTTAGTCTCTTTAGAACTCCAGCGCAGTGAAGATGTATCACTGCTGCAGCAGCCTCCTCCATTAGCCATCCCTTACAACATTCCTCCTCCCCGGGGTTTTGCCTGACAAACTCCTGACCTTTCACACGCCTCTGTAATTCACAAAACCCAGAACGTTTCTCAGCTCATAAACTTTACGTGCTTTAGCCTTAAAAATATCTCAACATACCACGACCAGACTTACTTTGCAGTTTGGTAGCCTTTTATCGACCCAGCTTTTCCCGGCGTGGGGCGGAACCGTGGATGCGTACACAGGTGGAAAAACAGGAACAAACTCCACGCTGGAAGAAGGTGAAAATCCTATGACCGGAGAGTGAGCTCCAAATATCCACTTGTGAGGAGAGAAAATAAAAAAAAGAAGAGAAAAAAACCACCAAGAAGAAAAGTTAGCAAAAGGATTTGACCCCGAGTAAAGTGATGCTTTTCATGATTTCCTAATTGCATAAGAGACGAGTACAGAAAATTCACATCTCTTCAGTCCAATAATCATTTGTGCTTCTTCAGGCATTACACAGCGAGTGACACACGGCAGTGACATTATAAACTGCTTCGGCAAGCCGTGAATCAGTAGCCTGGCAGGGAAAACAGTCCTTGGCTAATGGCTGCTAGTCACCAGGGAAGCTCGGGTTTTCTCTGCTCGAACCTCACCTCACACACAAACCAAACCCATCACTAGAAAGTGGTTTGTAAATTTATCGTGAGGCAAACGAGAACCAAAGGAAACGTCAGAAACATTTTGTCTTAACTTAAATTCCTTTGGCAAATGGGTTGCCACAGCAAAACCAGCTCTGCCGTTTATTGAAGTGCTCTCCCAGCGGGGACTAATCGATGGCACTGTCTCATTACACCCAGCAGTACCTATCCTCTGCCTCCCACTCGCTCTGCTCCCGAGCCACCAGAGACGCTCGTGCTCGAAAAGGCTGCAAACCCTCACACGAAACCGAGCGGATACTTCAGGGCTCAAACCCCTGCTTCATTTCTACCTCTTTCTTGTAAAAAACACAAAGCCAAGGCAGAACTCGGCGCACGGATCCGATACCGCCCCCGGAGCGGGACGAGCGCTCCAGCCCGAACGCTCCCGGTTCCGAGCTGCTCCCGGCAGCATCACTAACGGCAGTGTCCATCAGGGACAGCACTGCCGAGCCGCGCCGCTCAGCCGACACCACGCAAAACTTCAGCCTTTATGAATATACAAAAAAACCCCAACGCTGGACCCCCTGTGCGACCGCCCGAGCTCTGCTGGGGCGTCCGCCCTCCCCGCTCCCGAGGTGCGGACAACGCATCCCGCAACCGCCGGGGAACGGGCACGGGCACCCGGGGAGCCCCGCGGAGCCGCTCCCAGCCCTGCCCTTCCCGGGGAAAGGGAAAGCCCCGCTGCAGGGCGAGAGCCCCGCGGCAGCCCCATAACACCGCACCCCACCGCGCCGAGCCCAGCGCCGGCGGCCCCGCACGGCAGCCGGGAGCGGGGCCGCGCACCGCAACGGGCGGAGACCCCGGG
>VZRW01009865.1:112932-284519 GCA_013398125.1 Aegotheles bennettii | reverse complement strand
CCCACCTTCTCCAGCCACGTATGGCACAGACGCGGGAGAGCTTCCCCGGGGGAATCGGCAGCGGGATCGGGCCCGAACAGCCCGCGGGCACCCCCCCGCATGGGGCCCTTCCTCTTCAATAGAAATAACATCTCATAACGTGAACTCCATTGAATCACAGAACCACCGATAGGGTTGGGCTGGAAGGGACCTTAAAGCTCACCCAGTGCCACCCCCTGCCATGGGCAGGGACACCTCCCACCACACCAGGTTGCCCTAAGCCCCAACCAACCTGGCCTTGGACACTGCCAGGCAGGGGCAGCCACAGCTTCTCTGGGCACCCTGGGCCAGGCTCTCACCACCCTCACACCAAACAATTTCTCCCTCCCATCCCATCTCCATCTGCCCTCTGGCACTTGGAACCCGTTGCCCCTCGTCCCATCACTCCCTGCCCTTGGCACCAGTCCCTCTCCAGCTTTCCTGGAGCCCCTTCAGGCACTGGAAGGTGCTTCAAGGGCTCCCTGGAGCCTTCTCTTCTCCAGGCTGAACCCCCCCAACTCTCTCAGCCTGTCCCCACAGCAGAGCTGCTCCAGCCCTTGAAGCATCTTCATGGCTTTTCTCTGAGCTTGCTCACACAGAGAAGGACACAAACCCGTTAGCATTTCTGCTGCCTGAGGAAGGCATCTGGGGAGTTGAGCTCTGTGGGTGCTGCTGCTAGGACGGTGGGGAAGAGCCCTGCTGCTGGGGACCAGCAAACCAGCAGCTTCTTAAAACTGCACGAAAGAAAGTCAAAGGTCTCAGAAATTAATCTTTTCTGCTCAGCCTCTCTAATTTTATTTGGTGTGCAGAGAAATTTGATCCCCCATGGCAGTGAATAACCTTAGGAAAAGCAGTTCCCAAGAAGTTTTGAAATCAAATTATTATGATCAGGGAAATACATTGCTTACTATTATCCTCAGAGAGAGACTGGGAAATACGGATTTGAGTAGTCTACAAAGTGACAGGAATCAGATAAAGAGAAGCTCACTTCTACGTGTTGTAGTGCTTGGCTATTCGTAAAACTCAAAAAGCACTTCCTAGTAATTGCAAGTGAGCAGAGAAGCAGAAACTCAAAGATGACAACAACAAAAAGGGAAAAAAAAGGTTGTTTCCTATGAAATGCAGTGGGTCTGAAGTAGTCTGCTTTAAATGCAATGGTTTACCTATGAAATACTGAAAATAAGAGCAAAATAGAACATTCGGTCTTTACTAGTAACTGAAGAGTTGTTTTGGGGAGGAAAAAGGTTGAAACAGAGTTTGAAGAAATTGAGCAACTGCTTGTGTCCACCCACCTTTGCATAGGGCAGTGTTCCCCATGCCCGGCACCCCTGACAGGCAGCAGGAGATCCCTGCAGCCACCCTTCTTGAGGCTCACAGCACTGACAGGACTTCTAGCTGAGGTCCAGAAGAAAGATTGTTTTAGAGGACTTGATTCCCCGTGTTGAAACCAGGGCTAATGTCAGTCCACTGACAGCACCAAAGGCCAGCCTATATCCAGCACCTCTGTAACTAAAGCACAAATCAATGTTGTTATTTAGACCATTGAAAATCCTGATGAATAAATAAAAATCATTATAATCTCTTACTGGTGGGCAGTCTTGTTTCCCCAGTACTAGCTGGGAGAGTCTGTATGTGCCATGTGGCTTCAGAAAGTCCCAGCCCACTCGGGTCAGCGAGGATCAGAGGCGAGATCCTCACCCTACAGACAGACAGGTCTGCCCGGAGGATGCACACACAGACACCAGCTGCTTTTCTGCTCAGGCTTCCCTTCCCTGGGCTTTCAAATTGTAATAATTATTGCTGCCTTCCTGCCCGCGGCTGGGAGGGTTTGGGTGCTCCGCAGTCGAGGTGTGCGGCAGGTTGGTGACAAGCTCACATGCAGGGGGCTCGTGTGGTCCAAGCTCAGTGCCCCCACGCTGCAGCCCGGCAGGGGAGGGAACGGCAGGGGTGAGGGGTGATGGCAGGGGCGAGGGATCACGGCAGGGGAGGGTGACAGCAGGAGCAAGGGGTGACACTAGGAGTGAGAGGTGACAGCAGGAGTGAGAGGTGACAGCAGGGGTGAGATGAGGGCAGGAGCGAGGACCCGCAGCACGGCGGAGCCGGGGCTCTGCTCTCCCCGCCCAGCCCAGCGAGCGGCGGTGATGCCGAGCCCAGCGCGGAGCCGCAGCGACCGCCGGGCAGCGCTGCCGGGCCCGGGGAGCGGCCCCGGGGGAGCCGGGCAGGGCACGGACCCCGCCGAGCCCCCACTTTCCAATGCGAAAAGGCTCAGATACAATTTGTCACCTTCCAGGCTCGCTCCCCGTGCAAGGGGTGGCCTCCCTGGTGCTCCTCGCCACCCCCTGCTCCCCCCTCCCCAGGGCATGGGCAGCAGGTTGCTCCGTTCTGCTCAGGGGCAGCCCTGGCCACGCGTCTCCCCCCTGCCCAGCCCCTGCCTTTCCCAGGAAGGAAAGGCTGGAGGGACATCCCTGTGCTCCAGGGAGAACCTGGGGCTGGGTTGTTCCCCAGTTCCTCCTGGAGCTCGTTCCCAGCACCCATGGCAATCCTGCTCTTCCTCTGCTGACGAGGTTGTTCCCCATCCCCATGAACCAGGGGGGCTTTTATGGTTCTGTTAAACCCTGATGTGCTGGAGATGATGTGTGTCAGCGAGAGGATGGGACAGTGACCCACTTGTCACTTCAGCAACAGTCCCTTCCAGTCAGCCCAGCTCCAGGATCCTCTGACTCAAGGAGTCTCTCCCCAGTGCTGGTGGAATTCGTGACAGTGATGTTGCTGGGCCACTGGAGCTAAAGAACGGGAGGGAGATGGGGGAGGGAGATGTGGTAATAGCCTATGAATATGCACAAGGGCTGCTGGCAAGGAGGAGGGATTCAGCTGTTTTTCATGCTCCTGGTGGACAGAACAAGAAGCAACAGTCCTAAATTGTAGCAAGTAAAATCAAGTCTGAGTCTTGGAAGAGTTTTCCAAGGGTGAGAAAGGGACACAGAAGGGCTGGGGTCTGCTCCAGTACAGGTTGGGAAATGGATGAGGGAGTGACCCAGACACAGCTCCTGCCACCAGGCCAGTGCAGCTCATCCCCAAGCCAGTCTTGGGGGCACAACCAAACTGGAAAAGCCTCACAGGTCAGCAAAGGGGGGTTATTTTTCACATGACAAAAGGGGGAGTTAATAGAAAGACCATGGTGGAAGAAAAGAGACATGTTTGGGGCATAACTATTTTCAACTATTGCTACTTCAACTTGGAAGTGCTTTGGGGAAGAAAAAGGCACCTGAGACAGTTGATCAGTCTATATCTGGTGCACACGTTAGCCCTCAAGCACTCAAGGTGTACTTTAAGTAGCCAAAAAGCCAATTTAACACAAATAAAAGGTTTAGAGTCATCATTTTCTTTTCAAGGTCTGAAAAATGGATGTAAACAATCAAAAAAGGATCCCTTTCATTACTACCTCAATTACAGACTTACCAAGGGGACACTATTAACCACTTTTCTTCATGCCAAGGTTGTCTCATGAGACGATATCCAGTAATGACCAAGCTGTTTTACAGAGCAGGTGATGTATCTCCCCATCATAGTACAGTAGCCATCTGTAGGGATAAATTTAGTTTGGTACAACACATGTGAACAGAACAGCATCCTGTCCCACCATCCAGGTGGGATGTAGAACCCCCTAGGAACCCATGTACTCATAGCCATGTGTCTTGAAATGTGCTGAAGTTGCCTGTAGATGATAACACCAACCAGAGCCTGGGCAGAACTACATGCTTCAGCAAATTCCCAATTCCTCTTCTGTCTTGGGGCATCTTGTGCTGTGGGAGAAAGCAAGCAGGAGCACAGGCAGATTTTTCTTTGAGGTCCTAACACACCCAATTCACTCCTCCATGGCCGTGTGGCCATGGGGAACCCCACCCGAGGAGCTCTCATTCCCTACCAAGCAGAGCTGTCAGCGTACCCAGCCAAACAACCAACCTGCCGAGGTGATTGTTCTGCTGAGTTTTCTCATAAAAACAGACTAATCAGCTGTCTCTTGGGTTAATCCTTATCTGCTGCATTAGTCATTTGTTTCCAGCAGTGGTAAATAGCAGATATTTCAGAAATGTACCAAATAAACCCACTCTGCACCCAATTGTGCGACGCCCTCCTGCGAAGGGAAATGAGCTGGAGTCCAGCGAGCAATCCGTTCATAGCCTGTAGCATGAGAAGGGATTGTTCCTACATCTTTTATTCTAGCTAGCAGAAGCTCAGATGCTATTTTTACTCTATACAGCTCACCCAAAGCTTTGACAAACCCCCCTTTCTGGCAATGGTGGCAAGCAAGCAATAGCCCCTCTGTACCTGGATAGAGGGATTAAACCCCAATGCGTAAACCAGACAGGTTCTCATGTGATCCAGCTGCCAATGCCCGTGCTGAGGAGGAGCTGCGCAGTACATGTGAGGGGTGGATGGTGGAACAGCTTCCACTGCTCCTCAGAGTCAATCCTCCACTGAGCAGAGCCCCTGAGGCAAACGCATCAAATGAAAAATCCTGAAGCAAAATGACCTTTTGTTTCTATTCCTGTCATGTGAAATCTCTGATCTCTGATCTGATTTTTGCTACATTCCGTTTCCATGAGCCCCATTTCAACCCCATTAAGACAAATCACAGAAATAGGAGTCAAATGAGTAGTAGCTCCAGCACAATAAAAATCACTGCAGGAAAACATCCTGGGAGCTCTTTGTTGGTCTCTGGGGATGATGAGAATGGCCTTGAGCCTCCAGGCTCCCTGGGAGTAATGGTGCTGGGCATTTCTGGAGCTGCTCTGCCATTGACACTTTCCCAGTAAGCCCTTTGTTCCTTTTTCACACCATCTTCCAACTTGCCAGCCTTCAGGGTTCTGGTGGTCCTACCAGGAGATGATGGCCAATCTTCACCTTGCTGGGTGCACGATTAACCCAATGGTGGTTTGAGCAGCTGTCAGAGGAGGATGTGGTTGCACAAAGATGATTAATTGCCAAGTCAAGCTGTAAAATATGAATTTTCTTTCCATTATACTTCAATCAATGTTTTCTGATTTCTTATATGATATTTTTAAAGGGTTTTTTTATACAAAGATGGAGATATTGATACCAAAATTTCAAACTCTGGTTATTTGGGAAGGGAAAACAAATGAGACAGCTGCCCTTTAGTTGCACAGTCAGCTGAAAGCAGGAGCATGGGGGAGACAGGCAAGCATCTCCTGCCAGGACTGCTGGGACAGCTAAAGCCCCTTTGCCAAAATCCCAAATTTTATTCTAATTGTGTTGGCTGCAGAAGTCAAACATGCCTTTTTTCTTTAAATACAGAACAACTAATGCACAGTCCAGAGTAAAGCTCTGCAGGTTTAGCATGTAAGAAGATCAATTCAGGCAGCTAAGAAAAGAAACAGAAAGGCGTTCAAACCAAGAGAAATGAAGAGAAAATGGCATGTTCTGTATGCTCACGCAAGAGACTGCCTTGCTGGAAACATTTCTCTTTTGAATTGAAAAGGAAAAACACAGTCATTTGAGGCAAGATTTGCTTTGTGACTAGTCTGGTGGAATATGTCTCTGACTGGTCTTTGGTAGCCATTCCCATTTCCACCCCATAGCAGCAGCAGGATAAAATACCCTAGGATAAAGATATCTCCCCCTGGCCACCCTTTGTCCTAGAGCGCTCTCGAGAACACACAGAGCACACTTCAATCTGCGCCTTCCTTTAGGAGACCAGAAACTTCCCATGCCAGTTTGGGATCAAGCAATGCATGGATGAATCAACCCATCTCCCCTCCACATCCAGACAGATGAGGAGTTTGAAGAGAAGAGGTTGGATTGCAGCTGGTACACCCAGAAGAGAATCAATGTTTTATTTTTAACTATTCATGGAAAGATGCTTTCCTGATTTACATTCTTCAGCCATCACTGGAAGCCTGGAGATCTGGTCCTCTGCAACACCACGTGTTTCTCATACATTTTGGGTACCTCAAGGAGAAAAAAGAAATTTTGGGTGTTCCAGGTTCCAAGTGAAGTCAAATCAATGACTTCACTCACAATAACTTGCTTATAAATTAATTGTTTCATGAATTTCAGCAAAATATGCACGTGGTAAGCTCAAAACATCTAGCTAGTCAAAAAGCTGTGGATTCCAAAACAACAAACAACAGATGGTGCCATCTCACATCTACCTACTACTCTAAAGAGATACTTGATGGGTAGTCAGATGGACTCGCTTGTAGGAAGACTCACAGTATGGTTTGTAGTATAAAGATTCACATTTTTTGGTGCCCACTGGTATCTAGGCTATCAATGAAAGGTGAAGAGCAGCAATCAAATCTGCTCACTCCATAGCACCAGGAGGGCAGGCAGAAGATACCACAGTCCAGTAAAACAGTGTCACATACCCACCAACGTGTGTATTTACCCTCAGAAACAAGTTGCATTCCATCCTAGAGGGATAAAAAAATGTCCTCTTTGCAATGCTGTAGACCATTTTAACACTGGTTTGTATGAAAGTTGGACAAAGAGAAGTCTTTGTATCAGTCCTCATCATCCTGAGCAAACACTTGTTATTGATTAACATCTCCAGTTTAGAAAAGATGGGTTTTCCAGAGAGGACAAGGGAGCAACACTGCATGAGCTGATAAGACAGCAGACCAGCCCCACTGCTGATGTGATAGCCACAAGGCCCTTCCTGACACCTGCTTTGTGCAACCTCAGCAGTGAACTTTGGGAACAACAGGAACCACCAGAACAACTCTGAAACGCAGAGAACAACCAAAGGTGTGGTCAGCTTGGCGATGGCCTGGAAACAGGCGTTTGCCACATTGTCTCTTGAAAAGTCTTCAAAACTGCCCACGGGACACAACTTTCTGCTCTGGAGCTGCTGTTCCCAGCATGCCCAGTGACTGCTGGTCCTCGAGGGGTGGTCATGTCATTCACTGGACGAGGAGGTGGCTTCTGGGGGCAGACGTGGTGCCCACAGCAACGTTCTGTGGGAACGTTTGAAAGGTGCTGCACCCACCCACCACACTACTGTCATACACAACGTGCACCAAATCAGTTGGTGGAGAGACAGCAATGCTTCATGCCAAGGACAGACTTTTCCTGAGGCACCTAATTATCATCAGCCCACACGCTATTTTCACGAGTCGCTCCGAAGGGCTGGTGGCACAGGCAGCATGAGGAGACAGTTGGTGACGCTGAACTCCGTGTAGTTAAATACACCAGGGGAGGGAGGTGAGTTGTGAGCACTTTGGTCTCTGCAGTGGGTGGAAAATCATTGCTACCTCTACTTTGTACACATTATTCCAAGGTACAAACAAAAGTCTGTAGCTCCTTAATTAGGTGGTTTACCTCCCCGTGTTAACATGGTTATGTCAAAGCTCATTGCGAGTTTAAAACTTTACTGAGCTATTTCACTTTTATGAGCTTTATCCTCTTTGTAGTAACTTGAATACACTTTTGTTACCTAATTATTTCCCTTCCCAGATTATTGCTCCTAAAAAACATCACTCTTATGCTGGTTTCGGTGGTGGAGACCAAAACCACTTTGGGAAACAAATGTGGAAATATCAGTGGCAAATTACAAAAAAAAAGGTACCAAGAACTAATTATTCCATCTGGAAGCTTCCAGCTTTGATTTCTCCACCATTCAATCCCCCAGTATCGCCCCTCGGTCACTCAGCTGTTCTGGGTTCTGCTCCATGCCCAGAAGCACATTGTGATTGGTTCCAGGACAGAGGTCTCCAAGTCTCTCCTTCCTGCAGCTGCCTGTGCTCCCTGCCTAATTACCCATTTCAGGGATGGTTTTATTTTGCAGTTGGCTGTTAGCTGAGGCCATTTATTCCACCCCCAGTCCCTTCTCCTGCAGCAGGGCTGGATGCTGCCCTTCACCTCCCCCATGCCCAGAGCTTTCCCTGCCTTTGCCAGCTCAGGAGCAAGGCAGGGACAGCCCTGCACTGGCACAGCCACTGTCCTCCAAGAGCACCTTAGGGGTGGATAGAAGACATCGGTTTTCCATACACACTAAAGTGCTCAGACATTCACTTTGTATTTAGGTAGAACACAAAACCACTCTAAAAACAAATGCTTGCCTTCAAATCCCTGCCTCCCAGCGGGGAGCTGCTGCTGTGCACAGGAGGCACTCGAGCCCCAGAGCAGTGGGGTCTGCGGTCTGCCAGAGACCTCCAGTGCCTGCAAGTCCCCTAGCCAAGAACAAAACCCAGTCCAAGGTCCTCCTGTAAGTACTCAGGTCCAAGCTATGAGAAAAACCAAAGAAAAAAATCCCTTCAAGAACTGGTATTTCCTCTTTGCCCACAGCAGGTGAATGATGCTCTCTCCTCTAGGCATCCCCCTATACTGCATGTTCCTGTCTTTGGGTCAAGCGTTACCAGCATCATAACTTATTTACGTCTTGCTCTGCTGAGGAGAACAACATCTCCAGTGTTAAAGGGAAATACCAGAGAGCAGAGGCAAGCTGTATTTTCTCTCTTGGCTTCTTCCCTTCGTTACAGCCAGAGACTGCCTCTGATCCCCACTTCTCCACATGCAGTGCTCTGAGGAAGGAGGGCTCCACAAAGAGCACACACAGACGGGGCGGGTGCACACGCTGTTGTGAGCTGTATTCCCAACTGACACTTCCCCACAGTATGTTATTCATGTCACAAGCCTGATTTGTGTTTTGTTTGCTGCTCCGAGAAGTCATTTTGTTGAATAATAATCTTCCCTGTGTGAGAACTTCTATTTTCAAAATGGTCCGTGGAGCGGCTCATCTCTTAATGAGTTTTCCTGCAGGCTATGAGCTGACATCAAGAACCTTCTTCACTTGGCTTCTTTTGCAGAAGGATTCATTGCAGATGCCAAAGTCAGCTGTCAGGTGCAGAAAGAAGCAAAAGCACTGCAGACCCGTAGCACTGTGAGATGAACTGAACAGGAGTGTGCTCCTGAGACTCCCAGAGACATCCTCCAGCCCAGAACCAGCTCCTCGCTGGAAGCTCTCACCACACTCCATTTGAGCACGGTGAGCTCAGGGTGACTGAAATCCAGCCATGGGACAGCAGGAAGCTCACACACCATTTACCCTGATGTTGCAAGACTAAACAGGACCAAGTGAGGCAGTGCTTTGGGCTGGTGGCTGGCACCAGAAGAACTGGAATCGCTATCACATGCCCCTGGAGTCCCATAACCTCCTGCTGTATCTATTGCAATAGCCACTGGCAGCTCCTGCAATAGCTGTCTGCTTGATTTCCCTTTCTCTCTACTCGGTTTTCCATATCTGTCTTAAGTTCAGAAAGAAGACCCATTATACCGCTCAAAAAGTAACAGTGGAGGTTCTCATCTCAAGACCACCCACCAGCAATGATTTTGCACTAGCTATGGTTACAAGTGGGTATTTTGTCCTCATTTATTCCTACAATTAGGCAAGATATTTGCCTGTTCCATCTTTTATAAAATCATCTACGATTTTTTTCCCCTCTGCTTGATCAACCTGATCAGAGCTCTTAAAAAACCAAAACCAAGGGTTGCTGTAACCACCTGTGTCCCACCCGTGCAGCATGAGTACTTTTTTCCTGAAGCCTTTGTGGCAATACCACAGAAGTCCATTACTTTGCTTCTGCTCACTTATTTCTGTTGTGCCAGATATCCTTTGTAAATTATAAATAAGTATCCAGCTTACCTAAAGAAAAAAAATGTGTTGAGCCAAAATATTTCTAGCTAAACGCTATTGTTAAACTAATAATTACTGCATCCAGATCAGTTGCTTTTGTTCAATAACGTTCTTTGTTATCTCATCCATCCATAATGACACCTTCCTAACTTCATTTTTATAAGATTAGGTGTTAGAAAATATTCAAATATGTTTTAAAGAAATGCATACTAAAAAGTCATTGAGACGAGATCCCAAATTATTACTTTCTTCTCCTGTAGGAAAAGGAATGATCTTGAATTTTCATAAGAAGATGGGAAGGTGGAAAGAGAAACAGAGGAGAATTTCTAAGCAGGTTAAAAAAAAAAATCAGTTAATGCTGGTTTTTGGAAGGAATACACATCTGGCCATCTTGGTATTGCTCATTAAAAAAATAAAAATCACTATTACTACTTAGTAAAGACTCGTGATTGACCTTGCAAAGCAGTTTTGTTCTGCAGACACCTTGAGGATTGCAAATTTAAGATGAGTAAGAAAAAGTCTGACATTAAAAAACAAGCCCGAAAAAGCAGCCCATGCCCAGCCCAACCTTGGACTGGTTGTGCTTCCCCTCTCCAGAAGGCCAGCTGGAGGTGGGGAAGCAGCCTGCCTGGGGCTAGGGCTTTAATGGAGACCCATAACAACCAAAATCCTCTCTTATTAGAAAATGTCTCTGGTCTGTTCAATTTAAAAATAGCCCAAGCAACTGCTGGTAGAACTATTCTACTAGGGAGGGGGGAAAAACAAACCCTAAGTCTCTTTTTAGGATATTTTTGAACTGAGGAAAATTGAAAGAAAAAGGAGTACTTTAATGAAAGCAAAGTTCAACTGACAAGCGAGCTCCTAAAGGGAAAAAGTAATCAATTCAAGAGGGTCCTGCTGGTAGATGGCAATTACAACTTCCACCACGTTCCTTCTTGGTAATTGAGTTCTGTGTCTCTCTTGGTGTGATCCCACGTAGAAGTCAGGGGGAAGGTCCCTGAGCTCATCACAGTCTTCTGTGTTTGTTTAGGGTTTGGTTGTTGTGTTTTAAGTCCTTCCTGAGTTCTTCATGGGGTCTTTCAGAGAAAACAATACATAAAAACTATAAATATACCAACAGCCCCGTTAGACCGTGCTGGGGCAGGGGGGGACTTGGTGGAAGGAGCTGAAATGGATTCCCCAGTAACTTTCTAAAGAAAAAAAAAGCCCTAATACAAATATTTCTATGTGGCATTGCCAACCTTTTGAATAATACAGTTAGCAGACCACAAGAACTTACTGCCGCTCCTGAGGAGTTACTTGTCCTCTTAGATAATGACATTTATGGGAGTGAACCAGCAGAACTCAAGAAGTTTCTCATCAGGTGGGGGAAGTGTGATGTTTCCAGTCCAGGCTGCCACTGGCCATAGGTGAAGGTTTTCTCTGGGCTAAATAAAGCAGTTCTTTGGTAACAAATTGAAACCAAATTCCTAGAAGCACTGCCTCCCCACCCAGCCTGTACCTCAGCCAGGAACATCATCCCTCAGGCTCCTGACGGGAGCCAGCACCGCCTGCCAGCCCTGGTCCTCCCTGCCAAGGGCTGGAGAGGAGATTTACTGCTGAGCACTGGCCCCATGTCCACATGCCTGACCTCGGTTTCTGGAAGCCTCACTGAGGTGCCAAGTGATGATACAAGTGGTGGTACCATCTCCATCCATGGGGGGAGCAGCACAGGTCTGTGCTGCAGCACCAAGTGATGCCCCTTCATATCTAACCAGCTCCCGTGGGGCTGAGCAGGCTGGACTGAGGGCTGGGTATTTCACATCACAGCACTTCCTAGCTGCCCACACCTTCTAAACACTTCTCAGAACAGCACTGCTGTTTTTACACTGCTCTGCAATCCCCCTGGATTTTGCCACTCGCTCTTCAGCCACTTTCACATTTTATTTCAAACCTGTCTATTATTTTTCCTCTGGTACAAGCAAGGCAGATGTCCCTGTGTGATCCCAGGAGTGACACTGCTGTCAGGCTCTCCTCTGGGATTTCAGCAGTCCACACCACACCTCGTTTTATTTTCACCTCGCCCTACTTGAGGTTGTACACCTTAGGAAAGATAGGAAGTCCTGTGTTTATCAGATTGGACAAATAAGTAATCAAAGCCTCTTAACTGGTCCTCTCACTCTCTGGGAGCTTTACAGACACCCAAACATTTAACCACAGCTGGGCTTGGTTCCTCAGATCTCCTCAGAGGTTTGAGCAGCACAGGGCAGGTCCTTGGGCACAGCTCAGGCTCCCCAGGCAGCACCAGAGATCAGTGAGTGGTGCTGCACCTCTGGGAGCACGCAGGGCTCTGTGTGAGAGCTGAGCAGGGTCAGGCAGAAAGGGGAGAGGAAACCCCCAACACACCAAACAAGGAGGAAAAATTCCCCACTGCCCCTGTGGGGGGGAGATGGAGCATTTCACACAGCTCCAGGAACAGCAATGTGTTATCAAACTCACCACTTTGCTCCTTTTCTGTAGCAAAAACTGCCAGAAGCACAGAACATTTCATGCTGTCATCTTCCAGAAATAATTCCACAGTACTTGAAGATTTGATTGCTTTGATTACATTATTGTTGTTTGTTGAGTACCAGTAATAGCAAGCTTTTAGAAAAAAGCCACAACTAATACTCTTTGCACTCCTGGCTCTGTAGGAGTGAGGTGTGCTGTGATGGGCCATCCTGGGGGAGACGTGGCATTTCTTATGCCTTCCCAAAGCCAGGGCAAGTCCACGGGATGGAGGTAAGCAGGAGGATTTCCCAGAGCTCCCCCTAGACACTGGTGCTGTGGTGGGCTCTAGTGTGGGACCAGAGCCTGTCTATGGAGCAAGGGCTGGGGGCAAGCCCTGATGGAGCATCCAGCAGCACAATGTAGCACTTTATGCCAGTGGGCTTTGCTCCTCCAGACTTGCCTCCACACACTGCACACAGTGAGCAAATCTGCAAAGTGGCTGGGTTTTTTCCATCTACTAGAAAGTCTTCCAAGCCATTAATTTTAAAGAAAGTGTCTGTTTCCTACAGAAAAAGTGATGTGCCTGATTAATCTCTAGATCCCTCATATCAGGGCTTTGTCATTAGGCAGCTTTCCTTTGTATGCACCACTTACTCCAGTAATCAGATAAAATTGGCATTGGGGTAGAGCCCTGATCCCCAGCTGTGGAGCCAATGTCCAGGTGAGGGGTGCTGATGAGTGCACCAGTGCCTGGAGCATTAGCAGCAATGTTTGTGTAGCCCCATGAATGTGCTGTTCCTCCCGGGGGCTCTGCTTACCCAAGGATGGCTGGGAAATCAGCTTGGCCTTCCCTCTTTTTATTAGTGAGGCTTTTATCTGTGTTTCTCAAACAGCAAACCAGGCTGCTGCCCAGCCCAGACCTCAGATACATTAGGGGGAGTTCAAAGGGAAGGAAGGAGCTTGTGACTTGATGGAGTGTGACAGCGAGGAAGGAAACAGAGTGCACACATGCTGCCTCTGTGAGAGCATGCAAGCTTCTCCAGCAGCTTGATGTTCCTCCTAATTACAAGTGAGCTACTGCCTTTGAACAAATGCACTGCCTCTCTTTCTTTCCAGGCTCTCTACCCATCATCTGCGTGATAACTTCACCAGTGCTACATCACATCACTGCTGGCTATGCATGGGGGGTCCAGCTCTCGACTCACAGATACAACCCAAAATCAAACAGCCAATGTTCCTGCTTCCTAAACATAAAAGAAAAGAGTACTTTAAAAGGGGCAGGAGATGACAACTGGTTGGTATAACCATGACCCAACTGTCCCTGGCCAGGGCACACGAGTGGTGGTTGGGTGGTTGGGTATTGGGTCTCTCAGAACCAGTTCTGTGTGTGAATAGCAGCAGAGCTCCCAAGTGAAAACAAGTGCATCTGGTTTGCTACCAAATGAGTACTGAGAAAACCATCTATTCTCTAATTTGGGTATCAGCCTAAATGACCTAGAGCATGCTCTGCAGATGAACAAATTCTTGGGGTGTCCTACACAGGGGCAGGGATCCTAACAGGTCCCTTCTGACTCAGCACACACTATGGATGCTGCCTAGGGAGGGGAAGGCAGGATTCTGCTCTCTGCCATACAGGGCTGGAGCTGCTTCACCTCCTTTTCCGAGACAAGTACATGCAACTCTGTGCTTGTCCCGAGCAGGCATGGCAGGTCTCAGGTTTGCCTCTGGTGTCACGGGTACAGTCACACACAGAAATGGCCTTGAGGGAGGTCAGTAACTGCCTCAACAAGGCCAGTAATTAACCTCTGGCAAACAACCCCCTGACTCCAGAGACTGCCCTGCTCCAGAAGACAGCTTTCCAAACACAGGTCACTTCCCTTGCACAGGTCTGCAGCAGGTCCTCTCAAGGCTGACACATTCGGTTTCAAAGCCAAGACCTGATTAGCAATAGGTCACTCCATAGTTCCTCCTTCAGAGCCCGTCTCACTGCTGTGAGCAGGAGAAAACACCACTGCAGACCAGAAGCATGACAAGCAGATAAAGACCCCAGAGCTTACTCTCAGTTCTAAGCAGTCACCCTGAGCTCTATCAACTTGTGTTGGGATCTTCCCAGGAAGAACTACCAAGTCTTTGGATCAAGCTTGCCAGTCCCAGCAGATGACAGCACGCCCAGCCTCAGCCCAGGTGGCTCCTGCTCCATCAGATGCACACGTGTGCATGGGGTGGGAGCTCCCCTCCGCAGGGAAATGCTCCCAATTAATGTGACATTCTAAGGTTCTGCCCATCCCACTGACACACAGACTTTGCCCATGCAGTGGGTCTGGAGTCAGACAAGCAACGCACAGGATCAGTCTCATTATTTCCTTCCTCCCAGCATTAATTTTCCCCCTTAATCCAAACACAGCTTTCTGCAGTTATTAAAGTAGTTTTAATCCAATAAAACGTAAGCAGCATGGATCAAAGAACATCCCAGAGGCACAATGCACAGGGAACTGCTCATGTAAAGTTCAGCAACATGAAATGCAAAGCCTATTTACTGCACACACAGACAACCCAAAGGTAGGAGGGATCTGCAAGACGTGTCTGTCGCTTTATTCCCTGTGCCATAATGCTGCCTATCCAATTAAAGTGCATTTGACTAATCACCAGTTAACATATTTCAATTAATTTAATTAACATGTAATAGTGTTACATCGTGCAAAGATAATACTGTAACTTGTTTTCAGATTACATTCTGAATTACTGCAGAACATGTCCATCCCTAAATGAAATAAAAATGCAAACTGCTTTTCTCCCTTTTCTCCCGAGCACCTTTTGGGAACAGGCACAGACACGAGTCCTGGAAAACCAAATTCATTAACTGAATGAGGGTTTCCTGACATCCGTGGGTGTCAATTAACCCAGGAGTATTTATGTGCTTCTGGAAATAGAAAGGGCAGATGTCAGCCACCAGAATTGGCCCTGAGAACCCTCTAAACACCCAGTTGCTGTGCTGGTCAGCTTGTCCCTGCCTGGCTCGTGCTACTGGGACAATCAGCCCCGATTCGAGCCGGTGGTTCACCAGCTGGCATGAGGGGCAACCAACTCAGCAACAGAGGGCTGGCATTTCCCACACCCTTCCTGGTGCTTCACGCCTTGTTCAGACCCAAAGAGAGTTTCTTTGGAGCCCATCACCCAACCCCAGTTCCCGAAGGAAGCTGGGAACCGCTTCCCAGGTCTCAGGGAGGTGCCTCCAGCAGCAAGGCAGCAGAGCCAGGGCTCTCCCTGCTGCCAGCCCGTGGCTTGAGTTGCTCACCAGCCTCTTTAAAATTCTGCTTTGGTCTACTAGAAAGCATTAAAGAAAAAAAAAAAAGAAATAAAGATCACTTTCAAAGCAGCAATCTTGATAAAAGGGTAAGTAATAGCCCATGGTGCTCTGAAAGATGTTTGCTTGTCAGGATCGTTTTCTGTGGGAACACAATGATCAGAAATTGGCTCCAGTACAAGCCAGGTCCAGCGGGAAGAGCCAGGGAAAACCCAGTCACAAAATGCAGGGATGGGAGAGGAGGGAAAAGTGACAGAGTAAGGGAATGTGGCAGCAGAAGGAGATGGGGAGGACTTTGTTTCCTGTAATCCCACAGGAGTTTGGCCAGTTTTCATTATTCTTTCCTCCGGGTGTCTCTGCCCACTGCGAGGCTGGTTCTGACCCCGAGCACCCTCCAGGCAGCAGCAGACAAGATCTCCCTCACCCCCAAGCTGCCCTTGGAATGCTACAGACACCAGCACCCGTGTTTTCTGCTGGGAGAGCTCCAGTCACAGCCAAAACACCTCCTGGTATCTTTGAAAATAGTGAAACACGATCTAGTACCATCTTTATGAATAAAAAAAGGAAAGTATACATTATCTATCCTGGCTAGATCCCATGCTTTCTAAATTTAAAGCTTTTTTTAAAGAGAAATTCCAACTCTGCCAAATGAAGTCTGCTTCCCTTTGAATTTCCCTTCTGGTCTGTGTATAATATTTCTGTTAAAGGTGGCTGAATCAGGGGTTACATTGCACCAACTGGAGAGAACTCCCCATAAAAATCTTGTCAGAATTTTTCTTAGGATTCCAGTTAACAAAAGGACAAATAAAATACCAGCATTATTTCCAACCTTTGAAAGGTTCCTTTCTGAAGAGTTCTTTTAAGTGCTAATTAATCAAATCAGTGATATTTTTCCAGGGTCAGTGATTCATTACTGCTGTACCAGCTGAAACTGAGGGAGTCTGAAATATGAAACTGAATAGATCATATTTCTTCCATAGATGGTCAAGCTGCATTTGCAGGAAGGATAGACATTATCTTGAGTCAAATATGTTCTGAATCACTTCCCCCTCACCCCCCCTCTCTGTTTTAACAGCAGTGGAGTGTCCATGAGATGAGGTTACCAGAGAAACTTCCATCCACATTCAAGTGGCATGTGATGAGCATCACCAGGCTCACCCTTCCCTCTTGTGACCAACCCAATGAGAGACTGGATAGGCTGGAGGCCATCCCATTCCCAGCAAGGTTTATGTATGAATTTGGCCATCTCCTTCATGCAGGACCAAAATCAGGTTTTGAATACAAGGATGTGGAAGGTGCTTCCAAATCCAAGGCTAGCAACAGAATTCAGCTTTCTGCACAGAGAGAAAACAAGGAATGGCTGTGGCTTCACACCAGCTGCCTCCCTCCACCTGGGCACCTCTCCCATCAGGGCTGTTTAAAACGTGTATCCAGAAAGTAATGTGAAGAAAATAATGCCAAAAGGAAAAGTAAATAAAGCAATGTTAGGAGAAAACAGGGGCAGACCGATGAAAGATCAATAAGGGTAAGAAGTGGAAAAAGGGATGAGTAAAACCAAGGAGAGAGAAAGATGGATACTGGAAAACAGGCAAGGTCAGTAAGGTGAAGAAGGAAAGAAAATAATGAAGAAAAAGAGAACAAAGAAGCTCAGTTAGAAGAAAAACACATTTTAAACTATCTTGCAAAGGAATGTTTCTTGCTTGACAAAAACACAGTTGGGCAGAACTCCGTTTTTACCAAATGCTCCAGGTGAACACTGGCAGTCAGCTGAATTCCTGCACAGAAGAGCTGAAAGCAAAGGCAGCTCAGAATCCCACAGCTGAACCTGGGGTGGGAGAAAAGCCAGCAGACACTAAGGCTGACACACATGAAATGTAAACTGTTACCTATGGAATAACTTCCTAGGTGGGTAACTTGCACATATCATCCTGAAACCTTGTGCTGATGGACTGCACATACACATGCCAAACACCAGCCAATTTAATTTATCATCATGTTCCTAAGGAAACACGCTCAGACATTAACCTAATGCAACTGAACATTTGAAGAATGTATCTTCATCAACAGAATGAAATATGCAGGTCCTCCAGATCCTCAGCTGGAGGAGAACACTTATGTAATCTCGGTGCCAATCTCAGTGCCACAGAAACACAATTTAGGAATTGACATTATGAGTTATAACAGGCCGTTAGGTTTTTTTGTTTCTTTGTTAACTAATGTCTGTCTTCAGAATAAAAATCACATGCAGAAACTTCTATCCACAATTGCACAAACTTAGTCTGAAGATTGTCACAAAAGGAAAAAATGGCTGCTTTTATGAACAGCCACAAATGCTGCTTGAAATCTCCAGTTTTAACAATCTCTGTGACATTTAAGGTTTCCCAGAGACTACCCAACATCACAGGCAACACTATAGGTGATAAACACTGTTCTAACCAGCAATCTCCTGAAGGTTCTAGGGAAGGATTGATATTACTTGATGCTGCTTTCAGTGTATTTCTTCAATGCTACTCATCATGCTTTGAGTATTTCCTCACTTCAGGACAGAATTAAGTGCTGGATTATTCTTCTGACCCTGCAAGGTCCAAAATTTTATTGGTACTACTGTTCCTGTTAGCACCTATTTTCCCAGAAAGTGGTTGAACACCTTTGGCTACCCATGCCCCATTTCCCACCTCATTCATGTGCTGCTTTGCACTGTCAGCCTTTGAAGAGTATCAGCCTAAAACAACCATGTGGCTGCCAGAGCACAGAGCTTGAGTGTAGCACAAACATCTAAATGGTTCAGTCCTTTGAGTTATCAAATAAAAAGAAAGCCCAAGTGTTTACAGGCCACCTTTTGAGGAAATATGATGTCCCAAAGTACAGGAGGTGATTTATTTGCCCATCAAACAGGGCAGGAGCTGTGCATCAAGTGTGGGATAAAGACTGAGGTTCCTCTGACAAGCTGAATAAATCCAGATTAAGAGAGATTTGTAGAGCTTGGGGTTTGGCTTAAACCTAGTGCTTCTAGGCTTTGAATTTCTACCTTCCCATTTCAGCTAAGCCTGCAGAAATATAGCAGTGGGTGCTGACAGAGCAACATTCCTTCTGCAGAAGCCAGCAAGTACCCTACCACTGGGGTCTGCCACAGAACAGGACACACATACCTGCACCACCCATGGTACCACACCTCACAAGGACCAGCCCAGAGCTTACCAAGACACCAGCACACCTGTGGGTACCACCTGGGCAACCAGGTGTGAATGTTTGGGATTTTTTTTTAATTTTATAGGAAAATATATAAATGAGGATTATGGACCAGATGCTGAATTTCTTGTTCAGGGAAACCCCTGATGGACCTCAGTGAGTCCAAGCTCCTGAGGAGCACAGTAGTCTGTCCTGGGTGATGCTCTACAGGCTGCTTCCAATGCAGACAGTAATTATTACAAGGGATGGAGGTTTTTGAAGTGACAACCAAGGAGTGTATCACAGTTTGTGTATGGAAGAGGTGGTTTATGTTCTTAAGCAACAAACCTTTAAAATCTGTGTAAGAAACCAGATTAGCCAAATGAAAACAGGGAAGTGTGTTTTTCCAGAAGAGAACACATGAAAGGACACTTCTAGTGGAGGAAAAAATATTGGCCGTGCTAAAGGCCCTCTGAAACCCCCTCTGTGGCAGTCAGATTTGATAAGACTGTTAAAATTAAGAGCATAATGCATACATCCCCACTGCTGTTGTAATGCTCTGTCAAACCCATGGAATTGTTCCTTCTGATTTTAGTTCTCCCAGAGACTGTTTCAAGCAGGTTTGCCCCCAGGCACCTGGCTGGAGACATTCCCCACAGCCCCTCATCCTGATAGCACTAATGTTTTCCTCCAAAGGCACGTATCTCCTCAAGGCTTTGCTACACTCATGACTAGTAATTAAAAGATTCAGAAAACCTTCAGGACTACACCCACACACTCGAGAAGCACATGGCAACCTGCTGCTGCCGAGCCCCTGATAATAGCCTAATTAATTTTCCGTAAAAGAACAAAGTTGAATAATCACCTCTACAAACCAGCTCCAGTTCTGCTCCTCCTGGACCTTCCCAGCCACGTGCGCATGGCTGTGCTCAGGGAGGATGGATGTGCACCATGGGTGGAAGAGGGAAAATGGCCAGAGGTTTGATGAAAGTTTGTTTTGCACAGGTTTTATTGCAGTTGCAGCCTTTCATTAGTTGTCTCCCCCAAGCACAGGGCCTCTCCAGTAAAGCATGGCTGGTTTACCTGCCAGTACAGACTGGTGTGGGTCTTCCCTTTGAAGGTCCTCATGAAAATTAAACAAGCTACAGGGGCAACACAAAGGAAATAAGGTGCCACCTCCTTCAGAGAACAGAGCTATTCATCACCAGATTGAAAATGGAAAAGGAAGCACTGGGCTGAAATCACCCAAATCTACACCCCCCGGGATGCAGAGAGGAGCCAGCCATCCCATCACCACCTGCATGGTAGGAGCAGTTTATCCTCAGCACCATCACCCCTCAAGATGAAGGGTCACAGCGAGTCTTTAAAACAGGGTGGTACCAGGGGTACAGCAAGATCCTGCAATATTTTAAGAATTGACCTGCAGAGTAACTTTCAGTAGAGTGGAAACAGGGCCACTGGGTACAGGCAGATGTGTCCCATGAGGGGACACCCCAGGGCACAAACCCAGTGACAGCAGACCTAGAGCATCCCCACTCCCCCAGCACTGGGCAGGGAGATGGGCTGGCATGAACACAGGAGAAAGGCCAGGTCCAAATTAACCCAAAGTGGAAAAAGAGAAACAAATTGAAGTGTTAGAATAATTTATAAAGACCATTTTGTTTAATTTACAAATGGTTCTGTTATCTCCTTTGCAATCTCTGTAGCAATGGCAGAGAATGGATAAGAGCATCAGATGAGAATTATAGGGTAATGCTATTCATAAGCAAACCTTATCTGGCTCTGTACAGCCTGCACATTTTTATAAATAGCAAAATTCCTTAACCATTCAGAGTTTGGACGCAAAGACATTCACGTCTCACCTCATTTCACGGAGGAAATGGGGTTGTGTCTGCAGCACAACCGACTTTTAATGAGTCAGAGGTTTTCAGCTTGGTGAGCCTGCTGAAGCCTCCACACACTGAGTCACCAGTTGGGTGAGCACCGAGCCCAACCGGGGAACCACTGGTGGAGTTTGGGAGAGGCCATCCCTGGTCTGTGCTCACCCAAGGAAAGCCCCCTCCCCATCACTGGGCTGGGCAATGCAAACAAAAGCCCAGTGCATTTCCTTCCCCGTTCACCTCTCCACACGCAGATCACATTCTTCAACAAAAAGGGTGAATTTCAACAGTTGTGAAGATATTCCTACCATCAGGCATAGCAACACTTTTAAGAGCTTTAAATACAAAGAGTCTATGGGGTTTGTTTTTCATCTTAAAGCATATTAAAGTGGGCCCCTGTCATTATGACTTTATTGTCTGCTTTAACATTTTGCATGGTTTAAAGTAGTAATTTATTTTTTTACCGAGAGCTTCCAGAAAGTCAAGCTGAGAGTGGTTTCTAGGGAATAAATCATTTAACTGCTATAAACATTTTCTTTAAAATTGCCTTTTCCACAGTTTACTAGACCTTTTATTTTGAAGGGAGCCATTTAAGGATTTTTTTCACTGCAGTTTTAGTGATTAATAATTAAGTTTACATGATCTGACTATTTTTTGTGGTTTCCAAAGGCAAACGTGCTGCTCACCTACAGAAACAAGGAACCAGCATTTCAAAGTAAGAGAACAATGGGAAAATAACATGCTATTAAGATAATATCGATTTGTTTAAAATTAGGTAATTACTCTGAAAGCATCAGTGGACAGATTTCCTCCTGTTCATTGGATGTGTGTTGCTTCCTCACCAGGACAGAGGCAGGGAGTGCCCAGAGAGGTGACAGAGACAGGAGCCACATCAGGGCATTTGACTGTGACCATCAGCAGCCCACACTGGCCAAGGGGAAGGAAGCAAATGGCCTGTCCAAGAGGGGAACCCTGTGAGCTTTTCTTTCCTATCTCTCCCTCAGTGTCTTGGGTTTCTGGTAATTCCCATTCACCCCTTGTTGGTGTATGAGCCAATGAAGGCAACGCTTGCACAAATCCTTTGGGGGCTGAGGTTTTATATATATATAAATATATAGCTGTGAACTATATATATAGCTGTGAAAATAATACATTTCTTCCAGAGGATATCTCTTGACATGCTATCAATGGGCTGCCTTCATGCAACATTTGCTGCTACAATACAGAAATGAAGCTTCCTGAAGGCAGAGACCTCACAGAAGCCAGTGACTAATTGATGCTTAGATAACCATGCAGACCACAGGAGCCTAGGGTCCTTCTCCCCACCCCCACCACTGATGGGTCCAGAGGCTCCACAGGAACACCAGCGAACTGCAGCCATCAAGATGAGAGCAAGAACACAGGTCTAGGAGAGAGGGGCACTGCAATAAATTCATAATCTGAAGGCACAGCTGAGAAAGCTTTCATTTATTTTATTTTTACTTTTTTAAGTTGAATTTGGTAAACCTTTGCAAACTTTTTGCTATTTAAAAATCAGATCCTTTGTATCCTGATCTAATTAGCACACTTGCACAGAAATGTGCTCAATATTCTCATCCAGAAAAACATTTCTAAACAAAATAGGGAATATCTTCCTTATTTTATAATGTGGGGAACTGAGGCAGGCTGAAAGACTTGCCCTGGGTAATGTAGGTAATTTTGGATCCAAAGTCTTAACTCAGGCATCCTCAGCCCCCATTTTATCGAGCTACTTCATCATCTCCTCCCTTCTTTTCTTCACTGGCTGGTGCCATTTCAGTCTTTTTCATGCTTAGCAATGGGCCACAACCATTGTAAACCAACACAAATCCATCTAACAGAAAAAAAAGATAAGTAACAAAAATTATAGATTCTTTGTTACATGTTCATAAATGATGGAATACAAGCATGTGACAGAAAACTCTGAAGCAACATCCAATAATTGGCAATATTTACAAGAGATACACCACTAATGGTTCATTTAACTTTACAGTATCTTAAATTCACTCATTTTGTGACACTGGAATTATTCATGAGACAGTTTATTATGAGCAGATTAATATTCATTGGACAGTTGGCAGAAGATGTATGCCTGGAGTCTGAATTGTTTTGCAAAAGAAAAAAGCCATCGTTCTGCGAATTTTGGACAGAGAACTGATTGCAATCAGTATTATCCTGGAGTTCATTAGACACCGAAATACTCTGTGTAGAAAGGCATCAGTTAAGTTAATCACTACCTGGGTGTCAGGCAGGGAACAGCTTGCTGAGTTCAATGCTTTATAGTCTTGGATCGCACATTACATCTCTCTGAGAAGCAAGGAGTTACGAATGTGTTCATACCCCTAATAAGATACGGCTAGTTAGAAGTAAAATCTTTGGTTTACATAACATATAGCCAATTCCTGAAGCATTTGAGAAACATCACTTTCTGAGCTTAGATCCAGGATTTACCAGGCTTTCAAACACTGCTCCTCACCCCCCGCTGGCGATGATGAGGATATCAATGTTATTTATTAGCGAGGTTTCAGTTTCAGCAGGATTTCTGCAAGTTCTATCCCTGCCTCCAACTTGTTTCTCCATTCACTTAAATGATTGGCAATCAAAAACTCAAGACCAAAATTAATACAGCAAACATCACCAGGAAGCTTCCAACACGGGAATGCCCAGGTGCTGCTCTCTGAACCACCACAGACAGTGGTGAAGGGTTCAGTTATCACCTTGTACCAAGATACCCAAGCAAACATTAGCAGGAAAGATGGACACATTTTAAAAAAGGCAAGACTTCCTCAGGGAAAGGAAGAAAAGGGAGGAAGGAACACGGGATGAGTGCTGGAGGGAGCAGGATTGGTGCACATAGGTGGAAGTCTCCTTCCCAAACCCTGCACAAATCCGCGGGTTTTATTTCTCATGTAAGGACAGCACTTGTTAAAAATGTATCTCAGCATTAACCCATCAATACTTATTATTGAGTTGCCTATTAGTATATGTAAATAACACACACTAAGAAATCATTCTACTATACATGGCTCCAGTTGATCATGGTAATCACGTGGAAAACAAAAGTAGCAGCCTCACTGCTTGCCCCATCGCTCATCAGGAGCATCTCTTTTGACCCTGTGTTAGCCATCAGGACAGGGATGGCAGGAGGAGCAGATATAAAAATGTCAAGTACAAAAGGAAAATGCAGTAATGCTCCTGTCAGGAGACAGCAGGGAAAAAGAAAACATGTCTTGGATCAATAGAAAAAGCATTTGCCTTTCTAGAACTTGTCTAATTCAGAAATCTTCAAAATTACAAATGTTGTCCTGTGCATGCCCATGACTGCTGATATCTGTCATCATAAACGAGTCCTTTTCTCAACTCTTCCACTTATTCAGGCACCTTTTTTGTGTCAACAGCACCATGACACTCCTAAATGAGCACTTTCTTTTGTGCTGTTTGCCCCACAACGAAGACGGATCATTGCCTGGTAAATACAGCAAGTGCACAGCACACACAGCTTTGGTACAGCCTGCAAGAGGAGGTGTCACCATGAAATCCACTGTTCCTCTGGGATTCTCAGTAAAGCTCACCTTCAGGTCCCTTCTCAGTAATGCATTTAATGCAGTGTTTCAGTTGGCTGCATAAATCATTCTGTGTAAAATTCCCTGATATCAGGTAATTAATGGGGACAGTCACAAATGAGTGCACCCTGCACCATCATACAGGGCTTCACTCCAGGAAAGTGAAATTTGATTGTGGCTTCATTAGAAAAATGATGATTTGTGATTGATCAGCCATAGCTGCTTACCAGCCAGCTGAACACCCCCAGCAGACAAGGGGTCTCCTCAAGGGGAGAGGTTGTGAAGTTTCTAAAATACATACTCTAAAGTACTGGTCTAGTTCCAGTATTCAGACATCCTAGGGAAGTCTGGAATCCCAGATCCAGTCTGCAATTGCCTTTCTTCCCCCCAGACTGGGGCTGGGATCCAGACAGGCACTGAGAGCCTCACAGAGACCCAAACCTCTCCTGGGGACCAGGGGAAGGACCGTTTGCTCCTGCAGCAAAGGATGTGTCAGAAAACCCAACACACAGATCAGGCCACCTTACTCCTCCCTGCCCAGCCCTTCCCCAGGTGCCTTCTGACAGGGGGAGTCAGGGACCGAAACACCCATTGCACAGGCAGAATATCTCATTCCTTACAATACCAACAACATCAAAGAGATTCAATACATGAGCTTGAGTTTTCCCACCACCAGCGACCCGCACAATCTACCCACCTGCATAATGCTATTCCCTGGGAATCCTGGGAAGCAGATAACTGAATATATGCATATGCAAAATCAACGCACATTTGAATTTCCTAATCAGCCTATTTTTGGTCTAGGTATTTCTAACTATCCCATACCAAACTGAAAAGAAGTTGCAGTTTATAAATTCATCCACTATTTGCATAAAATATGTGGCTAGAGCTAAAGTTAACGAGTCCATAATAGCACTGTACCTAAAGAGCTGCTTTCCTAGCTAAGGGAGAGCCAACAGCAGTCACCCAGTAGCCAGAAGTCACCCCCCAAGTATGAAGAACAGTTATCGACACCATGTTCACCTAAAACCCAAGCCCATGGCCAGCACAGAAGAGGCTCCCCCAGGGAGCACACAGAGGCTCCTCACCCAGCACCGTGGGGTTGGATTATCTGCCAGGGGATAAATCACCTTGCAGGCACCCCCTTAGCCATAACTTACACAAGACTGTTTTGGAGAGGAATGACAGACACAGACAAACCACACAGAGCACTGAAAACAGGAGAAAGGACCTTTCTGTGCCAGTCAGGAGAAGCTCTGATGCCCCTGACCCTGCAGTTAACCAGGCTGCTGTGAGTCACATCACTGCTCCAGCCCACACACAGCCCATGGCAGCAGCGGGGCGGCTGTGGGGGAGGCAGGGCCATGGCACCCACCCCATAACCCTAAGGACAGGGAAAAGGTCAGCGAGAGCCCCACTCCCGGGTGCTGATGGGCACCCCCAAACCCACCCACAGGGGCACTCACCGGGACCACGGAGCAGAACTTCCATCCATCACCTTGCAAACAGCCTCCACCCTCCCCAGCCCTCTTATCTCCTCTGGCTTTGCCCCCCAGGAGGGATTTGCCCCAGGTGTGGGCAGTGACACAGGTGCCCTCCCATGCCCTCACTCTCCTGCTTTCCATGGGTGGTAACTGGAAGAACCTGGCTCGCCTCCCTCAACCTTTGCTTTAGCCCCAAAACCTTTAACCCTTTGCTAGATGGTACCAGGAAAGGGGCTGCTGATGGCAGAGCAGCAAGAGCTGCCTGGGTCTTCTCCTGGCTCAGGCTGCTGCCCCCATGTCCTGGCTCAGGGACTCAGCTGTGGTCCAGGAGCTGGCAGACAGAGCTGGGTTTACTCTGCACATCCCACACCGTCCCCCAGGGCGATGCTGATGGGAAAGGGATGGTTTTGGACACATTCAAAGCTGTCTGGAGGAGATGCTGAGATTATACACATGACCTTAATATTTCCTACTTAAGGAGCAACATCATTTTCTGTGCTCCCTGGCTGTGCTGGGAGCATGATGAGAATGAAAGGTGCCAATTTTCCGGGGAACACCGATGTGTGTCTGTGGAAAGCAGAGAGACAAGGGGGAAAAGCAGCTTTGGGCACCTGGCAGCTGCAGTGCCAGCCCATGCAGGAGCCGTGGGGCTGGGCACAGGAGTCCCTACACTTGTCCAGGTTCAAGAAAGCCAAATTTACCTGTCTGAGTGTTTCGCATCCCCAAAAACTGGCATACTCCTGTTGTGTAGGGTGAGGATGAGAAAATAAAGTGAAAGAGCCAGAGAAGCACCAGCCCAGCTGTGAGACACCCAAACACGGGCAGTGTGTGAGCACTCCTCACTCCTGTGAGCCACACTTACAGCCCACACAGGGCTTGGCAGTAGAATTAACTGCCTGTTCTCTCCCATTACAAGAAGTTTTTAAATATTTGCCATTTTGTCTATTCTGCTTGGATTTTGCTTTTCTCTGTTTTAAAGCCCCAGCCCGTCCTGCGTGGTTGCTGTCCCATTTCTCACCTCACATCTTCTGCTTCCTTCTGTTCCAACCCTTACAATCTCCCTAACTTTACACCTACAAAACTTCCTGAAATTGCCCTGCACAGACATTGGCTTCCACCCATGTGAAACGCATGGGAAAAGATGCAGAAGATGGGGAAGCACCAAGTCTGAGATGCTGCAGAGCCCATCCACACCACTGCAGGGGAGACAAACAGAGAGGTGATCTTCAGCTCCCCAGGTGTGCCTTGGCCTCGAAGGCAAAGGACTGGAGAAACCCAATCCAGCCATGCAGGGCAGGATCTCCCTTCCCATGATATTCTCCCTCTGCTCCCCTATGTGGGCTCCATGCCACAGGGTTTGCTCTGGGGAGGAGGATGGGCAGCTCTGCCCAAGACAGGCGGTGAAAGCAAAGGCTCTGCTGCTGCTCCACAACACGTGATGGGGCCACGTTCACAGTGTTGGCAGCAGAAGAGTTTTATTGATCCTCACATGGGCTGCCTGTGACAACCTGCCCTGGCTGCTTGTGACGACCTGCTCCAGCAGCTCCAGGGGCAGTGGAGGAGCTCAGCTTCCATGAGCATCGAGTCCTCCAACTCTGGACTTCAGCCACAATCTCTGTAAGGAATTTCAGGGCACTAAGGGTGGACTGATGCCACAAAACCCTTCCGCAGATGTCCAACCCTCACTGCAGGAGTGGTGTGTGCCCCGGGCAGCAGCACCAGCGCTCTCCAGGATGGGGGAAGAGCTGCTGAACCTCCCAGCCTCATTCTTCACTCTTTCCCACCACTAACAAGTCCGAAGATAATTTTCACTATTTTTTCTCTTTGCCAAAATAAGATCAGTAACTTTCCTCTGACTTTTGCATACAAGTAGTAAATCCAATTACTCCCCATTGTTGCAAGCAGAGCCAACAGCTGGGTTATTTTCTTTCCTGCCCTCCCCTCCTTCAGTAGCCCCAACCCTGCATAATTCTGTAAAATGAGTAATTTGTATAAAAATACATTTCCTCCAGTGAATACTTTGGCTGTATATTTTCTGGTTTTGTAATGCACTGAATATCCTCACTGCAGACCTATTATTTCCTTTTTAATTCTTAAAAGGGAGAAAAACAGCTAAGAATTTGTAACATCTTGTCCTATACTTTCAGAAGCAGGAAATAAATGAAGTGAGTTTCATTTCAGGAGGGGTTTTTTTTCAGATATTCCCTGGGGCAGAATTTTGAAGCGGCAGCAGAGTCAGGTTGTATCAAGCATGAACAGTATCGTACATCTCCCCCTCTCTTATGTTCCGACATCCGAAATCATCCCAGCAAAAGTCTTCTTAATTTTATGTGTTGTGTTAATTTCAAGCCAAGTGCATGCATAATGGCTGGAGTCTGCTGAGTCAGGAGTGTGTACACTTTTTTCTGCTTTTTATCATTATTCCTTTATGGTTTCACAAAAAAAAATTGAGTCTTGTTATAATTCAGCCTCCCTGACTGATGCCGTGCAATTTGGCACAGAGTCCTTCTTTATCACACTCTCCAAATTCACCTCTTCCTACAAGTGGGTGTCTTTCATTATGGCTGACATTAATAGTGAATGAACCAACAGCTGCCTCCTGCTAATGAGCCGGAGCAGAAAGGGATCTCTCGCAGTGGCTGCAGGCTCGGGCTTGGCAGCTTTCCTGCCCACATCTCCTCCAAGGAATCTCCAGAGCCAGGGGTCTAAAATGTTTTTAGTTTTGTGTTGAGTTGCAGTAACATTTCCTGCACCCATAGCACGTTCCTACATGGGGAAAACATGGACATGTTCATTACCTGCACATTCCTGCAGCAAAATGAACCGCAGCGCTCCAGTTCTGTGTGATCCTGGCATAAGCATCCCTGTGCCTGGAAGTCTCTAATATTCTCCCCACACTCCTGTGTGCAATGTTATAACACGATAAACAGCCAGCAGATGAAGAGAAAGTAATTTATGTATTAAAGAAGGGCCTCACAACAGGGACCTGAGCAGAGGGACAGGCTGGACAGCACTGCCGATGGCACCTGGTGCCCTCCAACCACAGCCAGGTCCCCTGGGGACACCCTGCCCAGGTGCCCAGGGGCAGTTTGCTGCTGGGGACAAACCCCAGGGCCCGAATTCGGCTCACCAGCTCAGTGAGGGACCCCACACAGGCTGCAAAGGCACCTGGGGACAGCAATAACCTGAGGGATTGCACAAGGTTTGTTCTGGGTTTCTGTCAGGTCCCGCTGAGCTGGGTAGCAACAGCCCAGTGCCCTCAGCTAAGCACATGCTGAATTCACACCACCTGTGGTTGGCATATTTAACTGCTGTGTGTCAAAACCCCATTTGCTCTCCTTGAAATGTCATTTTCAGGTGGACAAGGGGACACTTACTGTGGCAGCAACCCCAGAAGGTCACCGGCAGATCAAAGACCTGGAATTATTAACCAGCTCAGGATGCTCTGCCATGTCTTATGGCAGGGATCAGTGTCATTAATTAACACAAAAATAACTAGCAATTACAATTCAATGTGTGTTTATGTGTATACATATATGCATTCAAACAAGGCTCTACTGTGAGTGATGGTTTTTTGGTTTATGAAGCTCTTTTCCCCTCCAGCCCATTTGGAGGAGCCCCTAAACTGCAGAGCTCTGATCACTGCTGAACCACCTCGGAGCAGATTTCACACAGAAATTAAACAGATGGACATATTTTCCCCATTTGCTGGGTGCTTTGCTTTACCTTACCCAAAGTTTTGCCAGCTTTAGAGAAACAACACATAGAATTATTTCCAGCTAGAGCACAGCCCTCCACCCTCCCCAGGGGACACGGAGCGATGCTGGTGGGGTCATGGCAACAGGCACCACAGCTCCCAGGACCTTCTCCCTTCTTAAGAAGCATCCTTGACTAGAGATGAGTAGCTTTTTAAGAACTGCATTAAGATAAACTGTGCACCTATTAAGGTCTCTCCAACCTTTGCAATTCTGGTCAGCACCAGCAGCACATTGTGACTTTATTGGAGGAGAGGTTGAAGGTTAAGGAGATGGTTAACCAGGCTTATATGGCCAACTGAAACTAAACCCAGATGAAGCACTGGCTCAATTATTTTCAGTAAATGAAGGCTTTCAAAGAGGGTCCCAGAGCTGACAGCGTTCAGCTGAGCCCCAGCAATGCCCTTTGTAGCACATCCAGAGCAAAGCAAGGGGCTGAAGCCCCAGAGCCCAAGCAGAGCGTGGCTGCAAGGGAGATCCCTGCCACCCAACAGCTCTGCTGACACCGAGAGGGAAAATACAGCAAAAAGCCAGTCAATGCTTTCCTTCTGAAGAGCCAAACCGCAAAATTTCTGACAAGTTCAGTGCTTTTTGCAGCATTACAATTTCCCTTTAACTAGAGAAACATTTTCGCAGGAACATTTTCCTGTCTAAAGCAAACGGAAGATGTCAAGTGAAGCCTGCGATATTTCTTCTGCAGCAGAGCCGTCTAATTTCTGACTCATTTTCACAATTTACCTTGCCTATTCCACAGCTAAGAGATATAGGGCTTAAGTTTACGTTACCTTTGTTTTGAATCTCTTTGACAATGTTACTTGAGATTCAAGTGAGGAGGTTTTTCAGGGAAGTTCAAGAGTTTAGTGAAATACATTTTTCAGTGATAACTGGAATTATAAATAAGAATGACTTAGTTACTGTGTCTTTGAAATGTTATCTTTTTTAAAAAAAGTTTATAAGATTTGCCACATAACTTTGAAATGCAAAATATAGCAGGTTTTATTTCTCCATTTTGCTAAAATAAACCATCATGGAATCAGGTTTTTTTATTCAAATACCATGGGGCAATGTGAGCTGGTGCGTTCTGAATGCAAAGTGTGGAAATATCCAGATTAGAACAATTAGTGCAAAAAATATCTGCATCTCCTGTTATCCATAGGGACCATCTAGAAAACACAGTTTATTTTCTTACCATTACTTTGAATTCATTAAAATAACCTTGCTTCAAAGCGAACATTAAAGACACTTCTGAGCTCTCTCTTTTCAGGCTTACCTAGGTAGATCCCATCTGGTTCAGGCTGTTCTGAACAGTAGCTATTCTGGGTAAGAGACTTCTGAAGAAGACCTTGCCCAATCCTCAGCCACTGCTATGACCTCCCTTACAATTTTATGTCACACGAGCACTTTTAATTTTGAGCTCACATGAGCACATTTGTTCGGGGAAAAGAACTTTGATGTTCATTCAATCAGTTACACCTTAAAGATGCTTTTATAATAGGAGGATTAATCATGTTTGGGACAGCTGATAACACACACAGAGAACTGTCTGGCTGAAAGGCCCGAGTCATATAAAGGTTCTTTGAGTTTGAGATGTTTGAGGTCTGTGGACAATACACACGTAGGGAGCAAATGAGTGGAAAAGGCCCAGGGGTGGGTTAGAGTCTGCAAGGTATTTTTAGGAAAGCCCTTCTGGCAGATGTCAGTGCAATGCTGGGAGCTCTGGCAGGCCCTGAGGATTCCTTACAGGGACTTCAATTGTCATCAGTGTGGAGAACTAGAGGAAATCAAATGCAGTGATGATTACAGTTATAAAGGTGATTAAGGAGGTACCACTTATGGCTATGAACTGCAAATATTAATCTGCTTCCCATGGTGACCTGAAATGAAGAGGTCCCTTTGCCTGTGTGGCATTTCAGCGCAGCTCCTGCACAGTGATGAGTGCCTCGCAAATGTGGGGCCTTGGGTTCCTAATCCCTCAAGTACAATGTGCTTTTGGCAATCCTGCCCATGCAGGAATTCTGAATCCCATGCCTGGAGATAAACAGAGCAAGGGGAAAGATCGAAGTGTTAAAGTTACACTCTGCATCCTTGCTAAACATTGTGTCCTCATGTCCTGAGGAACATCCTCGAAGGGGTCACTTAATCCCTTTCATGTCCCCAGGAAGGTTAAAAGAAAAAGCCAGTGTAAGACCACATCAAAGCTAAAAATCATAGTTTAAAGTCAGTGTACCAAAGCCTAGAGTTTACCCTGTGCTGGTAATAATAATATGAGAACCCTTTCCCAGGTAATGTCCCATGGGAGCTGTGTGGAAATGACCTCCTCTCAGCAGGTCACACAGCAGCTCTCATTTTGCTGTGAGCTTTCCACCACCCCGACCTGAACCAACCCCTCACGGTCAGAGCATCCTCCTGGCACACTCTGCTCCTGCTCTGCCTCCCTCCACATTGCAAAGTGCCTCCCTGCTGACAAGCACCTCCTGTCCCACCGTGGTACCCATGGAGATGCACTGTCAGGAACTGTCTGCCATTCTCGTCACTAGGGTGCACGTGGGCAATGTTTCTTGGGTTGCAATCTCCATAATGGTCATAATACACCATCCATGGCTTTTCATCAAAGAGCACAAAGCATTTCTATGTAGTAGCATTCACAAAAAGTGCTGAAAACTGACAAAACATTAGTCCTGATTCCTTTGAGAATGACACATTATTACGAGGGTATTAGCTGAGGTCTCCACTTTTTCTGGTTTCTCCAATTTAGGGAACCAATGTAAAGACCTCCAGACACTGCACATGAATAATTCAGCAGTCGCTCAGTTTGTCTTTGAAAGACTTCCCCGTTTAACCAGGAAATGCTGACACCACCTTGACACATGACATAAATAAATGAGTAAATTTACAGTGAAAAGAAAGATTAATGCCTAGTAAATCTCAAAATATGGATTGGGAGGCCTTAGAGCTGCGAACCTCGAGCGTGTATGAGATGTGAACTTTTCATGACTGATAGGCTGAAATGCTCTATTACAGGGTTGGGAGACATCTTATTACTGCTGATTTCGGCTGAGAATCCGATGGAAACTGCTTAACACTGGGCCCTTTAAAACCAGAAGATGTCATTATGGGTTTAAATAAAGATTTAGAGCCCACATTTACTTTCTTATCTCTGCGAGCGGTGACATTTATGAATAAGGATTTTGAAGTGCAAGTGTATCATTTGAAAGGGGGCATAGCAAAGGAGGACCTTGCAGCCAAGGAGAAGCCATAAAGTCAAGAGCAAGCCTAGGGTGAATGGAGACATTCACTCATATGGAAGCACATTAAGAGACATTTCCTCATGAGAATGAGAATAGGGAAGGAGTTCAGACACAGACAGGCTGGCAGCATTCATTTTGAGCCATGTACACTGGTAGAAGCAGGATATCTGACATTTGGAGAGGCAGATCTGTGTTGGCAAATCACCTTTCTGTTCCAGCTGAGCTTTTCTGGCGTGATGATTCCACAGTTCCCAGTGCAACTTGGCTCACTGGAAGCCTTTGGAATCGATGTAGAGTTGTATCATTAGAGGGCTCTAATTCAGCCGAGGAGGATACATCTGAAACATCACCTTGGATTTGCACCTGGCTGTTATTGCTTGGACTCGGAGGTAGCCAAGGTTCGCAGGAAATGTGCCTCGGGAGAGCTCTGGGAGTGCAGCTGTGTCTGTAAACAAGCGAACCCAGACGCTTCCCCGATGCCAGGAGTGCAACAGCCCTTTAAATTCACCAGTGCATCTTAGCTGATAGGAATTTTACAATGGGAGGAAATGCAGAAGTAAAACCCTTGCTTTAAGATTAATGCTTGTGAGCTCGGTGCTAAATGTTGTTTCCCCATAAATAAAATTACACTGTAGACATGGAGTCTACAATGGCTACACATTACTGCTCTGCCTGCAGCCAGATGTGACTCTGCAGAACCATCCCACCAGCGGGGTGGCTGTGCCTGTCAGACACCCCCAGGATGCACCAGGAGAGACTTCACTGGAAGAACTGAGCAGAATTCGTTCTGACTTGTTATTTCAAAGAAAACCACAGAAACGGGGGGGTTGGGTGGGAGGGGTGTCCTGTCCAGCCTGCTCCCACCCCCAGGTGAAAGCTGGAGCTACCCCCCAGCATTCCCTCCCAACCTGCCCAGCCCTGGTGCTTTAGCATGGCAATGGCTTTAGCATGGCAATGCTGGTTGCTCCTGAGCATCCCCTGTGTGTGCACACTCCTCCTCCTCCTCCTGCCCCTGCACACTTTGCATCCTTAATCCTCCCATCTCTTCCAGGTACCCAGAGATGCTTCACGATGCCCTATGGCTCTGACCCCCCACTTACAGGCTTTTGCACTGCAATCTGTGGTTCTCTCATGATGCAGGGACCTTTCACCCCTACCTTCTTGCTCTCAAGTTCTGCAGGTGGCTCCAGCCCTAGGCAGCTTTTGAACTTGGCCTGGAGAAGCCAGATATTTCTCCTCATGAGTTTGCATCACAATTGCTCTTCCAGCCCATAATCTCTTGCGCAGCTGCTCAGCTATGGCTGGTGGGTGCTTGATGCTAAGTCCAGAATGACACAACAGATGGAGATGGGCCTTTGGGAGCCCCTGCCCAAAGCAGTCCCACCACACAGCAGAGACACAAGCCTGCAGGTAAAGGCTGCAGGTCCTGCAAGCAGGTTTCAATCACCAGGCAGTCTGTTAGGGGACAGGAGAGCAAACAGCCATCCTTCCACTGCTGCAACATCTGCCATCAATGCTTTAACAGCACTGGGGGAAGAAGAGGTGCCTCACCTGGGGTGGTGCTGGATCCTCACCCTGCTCATTGTCCCTGGTGTCAACCAGAGCTTCATCATCTCAGCCAAGGAACCTGAAACATTGCCCCTAGCCCTGGTGCTAAGCTGGTGGCCAGCCACCACATCTGTGTGCCCTGGACAAGCTCCATGCCTCGAGGAGAGAAGCCCCAAAACATAGAGATGTCTCCAGAGACCAAGTACCACCATTAATCCAACCGCCCAGTTAGCATTCACCTCTGGTTTAATGGGAAAAGGTGAGGGCTCCGATGTATCAAACCATCTTCAGGGAAGATGAGAGCAGACATCTGGGCCATCTCAGGATTGCAATATCTCAAGATGCACACTCCTTTCCGTGAGCTCCTGTGGCAAACACCTCTCACGAGATGCCCCTTGCTGCTGTCACCCATCAGGACAGTGTCACCCAGCCTGTGTTTGTCCTCTCCCCACCATCCCCACAAGGACTCAGAGACAAATCTTCCTGCCAGCGACCCCTGAACAAGGAGCAGCAGCACTGTTGGTCCCTTCTATCCCGAGACATCACATCTCAGCAGCAGAAGTGGTGGGTGGGAGCCTGGCACTAAGGTGTTTATCCATAAATCCCCCTCTTTCCCGGGATCTGGGGGATGAGCCCAGGGGCCCAACACCAGCTCCCTAAATCAAATTTTCCCTTTGTACTGAAACTACTTTAACTGAATATTTTGCAAGTCTGGAATTTGTTTTTAAATAGAAATGTGAATGCATCTGCAGCCGAGATGTTTGGCTGCCAATGCTCACACAGGCTACTGAGGAGGTTTTTTAAATAACAGCTTTTTCAGCTTCCAGCAGCACAAGTAACCATATGTTTTTAACAGTGCTCACCTGCAGTGGCACCTGCTTGCAGCAGATTAAAACTCCCAACCATATATCTGAAATAAAATCCAACACAGCAAAGAGAATTACCCCTCCTGCTGAGACCAGGCACCATAACAATGGTTTAAAGACACCGGAGGAGAGGCGTGGGGCTGGGGAAGGGAGAGGTGGGAGGGGAGCAGGCAGGTGCCGAAGGGAATCCTGGCACAGGCACCACCGGGGACTTCAGTCAGGGGATCAGTGACCAAACCCCAGGCACGTTGTGGTGCTCCCTGTGCTGCACCCCTGGAACATCTCCCTTGTGAGGAAAGGCTGAGGGAGCTGGGGCTCTTTAGCTTGGAGAAAAGGAGACTGAGGGGGGACCTCATCCATGGTTACAAATATGGAAAGGGTGAGGGGCAGGACGATGGAGCCAAGCTTTTTACAGTGCTGACCAATGATAGGACAAGGGGCAATGGATGCAAACTGGAGCACAGGAGGTTCCATGTGAATCTCAGGAAGAACTTCTTTCCTGTGAGAGTGCCAGAGCACTGGACCAGGCTGCCCAGAGAGGCTGTGGAGTCTCCTTGGCTGGAGACATTCAAACCCCGCCTGGATGCGTTCCTGTGTGATGGACTCTAGGTGACCCTGCTCTGGCAGGGGGGTTGGACTGGATGAGCTTTCGAGGTCCCTTCCAACCCCTAGGATTCTGTGATTCTGGGATTCTGTGGTAGGCACATGCAAGGTGGAAGAGGCTGCAGCAGAACCATCTGCCCACGCCATGATTTAGTTGTGCAACAACCCAAAAGTGAGAGAAAAAAAATCTTCCCACTGCATTACAATAGTTCAGAAACAAGGATGAACAGACATTCTGTAAGGAAAAAGAGGAATGTCCTCTCCCTTATCGCTTTGAAGTGTCAGCTGAAGGGAAGAGAAGCCCTCACAGGAAACACAGACCTTTCCGTCTCTTTTTAACGGGACAAGCATCTGCTTTGAGGATGAAGGGAGAATAATGGGCCAAGAAACCCCAATGTGTTTGTTTTCCCCATTTGTTCATTTGAAGAAAGAAAAGAGGTGGATGAAGAATTCTCCTCCCAGTCTGTTTAAAAGCTCTGCTCACCCTCTCACCAGTCAACACAGCTCCCAGTAATGCTCCTTCCAACCCAGGGAAGGGAAAGAGGCTCCTCCTTCTTAACAGGCCTGGAAACATTAAAAATATGTATTTTAGTGGAATTTGTAGAAAATGTCTTAATTTTTTCTCTTTCCCCTGAAAAGCTCCAAGTTCTCAGCCAGCTCCTGCTGTGTTTTTGTTGGCTGTACGTTCAGATTTTCATACTGGTGGCAGCAGAGACTGAAGACGTTGACAAACCTCCTCCTTCATTGCTTTGTACAAATGCCTGAACATAACACAGGGCTTTTTAAAGTCTCCTTAGAGGAAAATCCTGAGAAAGCCCTTGCTTTGTCATGAATCTCTAATTGCAGGTTTCCTTCCCCTCTGGATGGACCACAGCAAAGCCCAATATCTCGAGAACTTCAAGCTTTGCGTTACATTTAATCTGTTCACCTTTCAGAATTGCTTCTTCTGAAAAAGCCTGAACGTGGCACATTCAAGGACAATATTTAAGATTTTTACCAGACTAGCACTTCATGGTGAGGAGATCCCATAATGCATCCTCGCCATCTGGAGTTGTTAGTAACTAGTTAGTAGCTGTGTCACCATAATGATGTATCGCCCGGTAATGAGAGCCCAGCTGGCTGCACAAGTTTTGAAGATTCAGGCTCTGTAAAACCACACTGAGAAATTGTACAGATAGTGAGGATGGAGCGAGGGGGATTCCCACAGGGCACTGGGGTGGTCGCCAGCAGTGAGAGGTGGGAAGACCTCTTTCCAGTGCTTGGGGACAAGTCTACATCAGCATCTCCATTTAAGTCAAGAGAGTAGTTGGGCTGACCCCAGGGGACACCCAGTGCTCTCCAGTCCCTTGCAGGGTCTGTTCCACAGGACCAGGCTAGAGCTAGGCTGAAGCATCTTCTCTTCCTTCTCAAAAAACCCACCTACTGTTCTTCAGAAGATCTGTAAGCATATCTGTATTCTCAAAGCCTCCCCTCAGAAAATCTTTGACCAGAGAGGATTAAATTTTGGGGTGGAAACCACAGCCAGCACTTGGGGGGGGGGCTGGACAATGAAAGGACTATAAAGGGTGGTCTTGATCTCGACCAGGAAGGCACAGAAGACCCAAACGGCTTTTCCTATCTCAGCCAAGTGACCTGGCACTTATCACCAACTGTTCTCACAAGCTGCAATGAAAAATGGACACCATTTAGGAGGATGGACAAGAGAAGCTGCTTGGCACTGCAGTTCTACAGGGAATAGACACTGAGTAGATCCAGACCTGCTTTGTGTACACTGTCCTGCCCCCTCCCCATCTGTCAATGATTTGCTTCCTCACAGCACGTTTTTATTTTTTGTCTAGAAATTCTGCTGGCCCATGAGCAGAACTCACATCCCTGACACGGGAAGAGATTTACCCACGAGCCATGCTGAAACAAATGGTGACTCTCTTCTAGCTCTGCATCTGCTTGCTCTGTTGTTCCTCTGATGTTTGTGAAGGGAGAGGAGTAAATCTATTTTAGCAGTGACTTGCTGTATCTGTGCAGCTTATAAATCACTGAATGAACAGCCCTGTCATGTGTTATTAAAGATCACAGAACCACAGACTGGCATGGATTGGGAGGGACCTCAAAGCTCACCCATTGCCACCCCCTGCCATGGGCAGGGACACCTCCCACCACACCAGGGTGCTCCAAGCCCCAGCCAACCTGGCCTTCAACACTGCCAGGCAGGGGCAGCCACAGCTTCTCTGGGCACCCTGGGCCAGGCTCTCACCACCCTCACACCAAACAATTTCTCCCTCCCATCCCATCTCCATCTCCCCTCTGGCACTTGGAACCCGTTCCCCCTCGTCCCATCACTGCCTGCCCTTGGCACCAGTCCCTCTCCAGCTTTCCTGGAGCCCCTTCAGGCACTGGAAGGTGCTCCAAGGTCTCCCCGCAGCCTTCTCTTCTCCAGGCTGAACACCTCAAGGCTGAGTCCCTTGGAGCAGAGCTGCTCTGTCAGCTCTGCAGAGAGCCCCAGTGAGGAGCTGGAGTGCCAGGGCTGTCACACACCTCTGTCATGGGGCCTGCAGCGAGCACCAGGTCTCTGCTGCTGGGGGCACACATGTGAACAGACACACCTACCTGTGTCACCAACCACAGCTCTCACTGTCCTGATGGGAAGAACTGGAGAGCAAGAAAAAAAATCATCTGTGTTTCCTCTGCACACTTTCACCATCACTTGGTGCCCATCACCTTCCCTCTCCACACCTTTCCCTTCACTTTCCCAAGGCTGATAATGCTCCAGAAGCAGCCAAAGGTCATGGCTAGGAACTTGCAACCTAGGAGGAAAAAGCCACTTACAATTCCTACATCTCCAATGGCTATGCAAGCGATAGTTAGCAAGTCTGGAAAAAATATGTTTTTCCCCCATTATGGTGTTTATCAAGTCTCAGGAGATGGGGTTTGCTCAGGCTCAGACTCCAAATCAGTGCTGGGATTTTAACTATGTTGCACAGCATATAATTTAGTTACTTTATTTATTCCGCGTTACCTTAAGGCTTTATCACTGTTGGCCCATTTTTCCATCCCATCCCTCATTTGCCAATGACAGCAGACAGAATCATTAAATCTGCAATACACAAGGATGGCTTCCAGCAGCAGCACTTAGCAGCTCTGTCTTTGCCCATATGCCCAAAGACTCGTTCAAAAGCAGGATTTTTGAGTAATTTACGGCCATTCTTACCGTGATACAGATGGCTTATTGATCCGTTTAATCTAAGTACCTGTGGTTTTGCAGAAGAAAATACTGCCCTTTTTTGTGCTGCTCATTTATGTTCTCTTTTTCTAGAATGAGACTGTGCTGCTTATTACCTTAATTGACTGGGGTTTTAACAAGTTTCAGTCTAGCTAGGAAAAAAAGCAATTTCAGAAAGCTTGATCAGCTTGAAGTTTGCTCGTCCTCCTCATCCCAGGGCAGACATTGCCATTGGCCACTCTCCCTGCTCTCGCCTGAGGGTGACCTTGACCATCTCTTGTGGCATTCAGCTATTTGAAGTTCAGGCAATGAAAACTGCCAGCACTTCCATGAGATGGTCTCTGCTCTGCTCCAAGCAAAAGTCACAATATTTAGATACAAGTTTCCAGCCACATTTTCTCAGAGAATTTTTTTCTCCTACCACTGGAGCCAGTGGAGGTGCTACTGCTGCTGAGGAGAGCAAAGTCCAAAGGAGATGACAGTCACATGTCTTTTAATCTTCATCTTTTTTTTCCCCTAATTAGGATGAACCAAAATGAACCCAAACCTTTGCTGTTCCACAAAGGAGTGCCTGTTATACATTCCCAAAAAGCTCTTTCTCTGTAATGAGGAGCAGAGAATAACCGACCATTTCCACAAAGAGAATCAAACCCCATTGAAAACTAAAAGCAGAGATGAAGACTCTGAGCCCTTTCTTTAGAATAGTGTATTTTCAGCTATAAAGCATCATGACCAGAGCACTAGGATAGTCAGGCACCGACAGCAAAGGAAATCAAAAGTTACACAGGAATCTGCTTGGATGAGCAAACCTCATGAGATCCTACATACCACCCTTCAGTCATGCCTCGGAGCTCTTAGCATTTAAGTTAACATATGCTACAGGTACTGTGGAGTCCTCCTGACCTTGGTAGCACTGCAGACCTCTTGGGAGGTCTTCTTGATGCAGTGTTTATTTAATATCACGTCCTCATGACTTGTGTCCCTTTTCTAGCAAAGCTCGTTCTGGCCAGACAATAGGAGGTCATTCCCCACAGGTCCCTGCATTCCCTAAATTCTCTAGGACCTGGAAAATACAGCTCCATAGGATGTGTTCCCTGCTGCAGGGACCCTGCTCAGTGCCCAGGGAGAGCTGCTTGGCTGCACAGTGTAGGAGCACAGGGACAGGAGGTGGGAGCTCTTGGACACCCCAGGGGGTTTGGGAGCCCATGGTGACCCAGGCATGGGGGTAAACCATCTTATTCCTGAAGTCAGAGCCCACAGGCTGCTTTCAGGGCAATAGACTTCACAGACAGGAGAGGAGACCTTTTCAATCATTTCTGTTAGAACGCAGCTGCAGAATCCCAACGCTGCCATTCCCCACACTACGGGAGCGTTACTCTGAAGCTACCACGTGTAGTAATGAAACTGGTGCCCCCCCTTTTGGGGACTGCGAGGGATCTGCACCCTCACGGGCACAGAGACCTGCCCAGAGTTAGAAAGAAAATGGTGTTACAACTCTTCCCCATCCTTTTGTGGAGCAGCCAGCCCATCTGGCTTGCAATGTCACCCTTCTTTGGGATCTTCATTTCATGTTTCTGGTGAAACCAGTACCTTTCCCAGTGAGTAGCACTGGGTGTCTTATAAAGCACACTAGGAATGTCTTCCTCAGTAGCTCCCAAGAGAGGTCCAGACTCTCCTTGATTTGCTCCTGACTTGTACCAGCAGCTGCAGAATCCCAACCTGGAGCCTTCACCTCACTGGGAGACTTTTCACCAAACCAGCACACTTCCAGGAGAGTTTGGTCTGCTCTCGAGTGATCAACTCCCTTTAGAATCACACGTCTCCAAAATAGCAATATTAGCATCATCCTTGGCATGGGCTGAAGTGAGAACAAAACCACCTGGAAAGGGCGAATGCCTCATGGGGGAGCACTCCTGAGATACACTGCAGATCTGCCCTCTCAGCAAAGTCTGGATCCCTGCACCTGAGCTGTACCTGCCAGATCCTCACAGACACACACATCCTCAGTTCAGAATCAGGGGTTGAACAAGCCAGCCCCCAAACAGCTTTTCTGCACAAGGAAAATCATCCGCAGTTGCTACACACAAAGCGAGACTAATTTACTTTTCCTTAATTAATCATCCTCATTTCCTCCCTCTTTAGCCTCAGCCAATGAGGTGTGAATTGCAGGGGCAGATGCATCTTCTGGGCTCAATTCCAAACTAAATGTTCTTCAAAAAGTGAGGCTGCTCTTAGCGTGGTTTTAGTGTTCACTGGCATTAGGCACACTAAAATCTCCTCACCCCAAAGGCTTCAGGGACAGTTTTACCCACAGCCTTTCTAGCCTGGTTATGGCAGATTGGGTACCATGAGAACAAAGACCCGAGTTCAGCAAAGAACAAACCTTGTTCCAGCAAAGTGTTAGTGGTTCAAGAAAATGAACCGTGGTACCTGGCCCAGCCTTAGGTCTTCTGCTGCAAACCTCCTGGAGGTGGTTTGGTGTGAGGTTCCTTTATGTCCTAAGCTTCACCTCCTCCAGTTATCTGTGGGTTCCTCAGAGGGAAGACAAACCTGGGTCCTGTCCCAAATGCCATCACAGCCATTTTGCAATCTTATTTTTGGTATTGGCCAGATTATGGCAGTGGTTAAAGTTCTACCAAACCCTTGATGTATTACCAGCATGATAAGCAAAAGAGAACAGTCAGAGGCATTTACATTGCCGCGATACACGGTTTGCTTTATTCCTGACCACAACAAAAGTTCGAGTTGGATATTTTTCCTTCTCTGTGTGCTCTGTGCTGCAGGGATAAGTCACAGAGCCAGGATAAAAGTCTTGTTTTATCATTCCCTGAATGCAAACAAGCCAGAGCCCTTGTCTCCAGGATGGTGCTATGGACAAGCACACTCCGAGTGCTGAGAGCACATCTGCAGCCACAACCTCTGGGCATGTCCCCACATCACTGCTGTGGCAGCATTCAACCACAGAGAGAACCTCCAGGTACATAAACACATAGGCACGTAAAAACATAGGCACGAGCCTGGAAAAGTAGTCCCGAAGGGACCCTTTCTTGGTGTGGAACCATTTCATCACAGATGCTGATTTCTAATTAGCAAACCTTGCACTGAAGAAGTTCATATATTTTCATTAATTGCAAAAAATGTACTGTAAAAGGCATAGAGTGGGGACAATATTTGGAGTCTGAGGATTTAAGAGAGATCCATCTCGTTGGAAACACCATTATATTCAGCGCTACTAAAATCAATGCCATATATTTGAATTAAATGTGTATTAATCCTCCTATAAAGGACTGGAGCTATCCAGTCAATTTTTGATTGTAAGTACAGCTTTTGTTAATACAGCAAAAATAAACCATTTCTCTTTCAACCATAGCTCTGATGAGGGAACCTGTCACAAGCACAGCTTTTTAGTAGCTACCATACTGTAATTATTCATCAAACTGACAGAATAAAGATCCTTTTTATCTATCTTATATTTCATGTAAAAACATTCAGGCAATTTGCAAGTAAGAGCCTCGCACGCAGGCTCAGGACTGCTGGTAATACTGGCAATAAATAAATCCTGGCAATTCTGGCTGGAGGTGAAGACAGCATCTTCTGCCTGTGCTATACATTACCCACTATCCCTGTTTATGGGGCGGGGGGGTGTTAATATTAACTAATTCATCTTTTAAACGCATTCCCCAGCCTTACAAATTACACGCGTGAGATTCTCAAACTCTACAATATTTTAGTTCTACCAAGCTCTCTCTGGCTGTCAGTTCTGTGCCCTCTCCATGGGTTTCCAGCACCCCACAAGGGCACAACCAGTCTGACCTGGGTGTGATGGGGAGCCCACAGGTACAGGACCTCTGCTGACCCAGCAGGTACAGGACCAAGCTTAAAAAGAGCTGTGTGAAGGGAACATCACAGTAGAGGAAGGAGGGATTGTATTTGTGTGCACAGGTTTGGGGTTGTTGAGAGGACATCCCAGCCCTGGCAGCAGGCAGCAGGATGTGCTTCTCCCCTGGGTGAGGGCAGCACTCTGGCTCATGCTGCTCATGCTACTAAAAACCAGCAACGTGGTAAAAAATAGAGTTATAAAGTATTACCTAAGGAAGCCTGAGGACAAACAGGCTAATTGCTGTGAACTGGGCACACACAGCCATCACAGGCTCCAAATTAAAATACCTTCTTGCCCATGTAAGGGGGCTGCACTGCAAAGCCGACCTTGGCTGTGGAGCTGCACGGACCCCCACAGCACAGAGCATCTCTGCCGAGCACAGGGAAGCTGAGCCCAAGCTCTCAAGAAGGAGCTCTCTGGCTCCCCATCGTCCTGGTACCTGAAGGAATGAAGAGCCAAGAGAGTTGCAGGGAATGGGTGTGACAGCTGATGCAGTAATAAAACAGCAAGTGAAGTTATTCAGGATCTATATCTGCAGTGTGTATTTCATGGGACTTCAGACCAACCCTCTGCTAGAAAATCATCCATCTCAGTAAGTGCAAAATCCATTAGGAAGAAGTAGAGGCTGCCACTTAACACAAGCTTTATTTTTATTTACATCATCCCATAATGGCAATTTTAATTTACATTCATTTGAATTGCAATGGCATTGCCTCCATGGCCTGCAGACAGGCGACATGCCTTTTGTGGGCATGTGCTGTAATCATTGCAATTTGTATTCCAGGAAAGGTTGATGAACTTTAAGCACTTGGACGTGAGGAGGCTGGAGCACACTCAGCCAGCACTCAGGTTCTTTATTCACTGTGCCCCACCAGGCTGGCCAGGCTCACCCCGCCGTGCAGCTGGCACAGGAGCAGTGTTGGGTAGTGCCTGCCTGTCACTAAAACCAGGGATTGTGTTTTCCTGAGGGATCTGTGTCTTTTCCAAGCAGCTGCAAATCCACTGCCTGACAGCATTTCTGCCCTGCAGTTTACCAACTTCTGAACAAATTTTACTAATAGTAATCAACCTGCATATACAATTAAATCATAACACATAGGCTTGCCATAAGAACTAATCTTTATTTCCACAAACTTTATGCATTTTAAGGAATATGTGGCACTGTGGTGATGAGCTTTCCTTGCCAGGATTGTGTTGGCTACAGCAGCCCTCTCTCCTTGGACAAGCTCTCCCAGGCACCCACCCTGTATCCTCAGCATTACAGCTCATTTAGTTTGATACTATTAGGACTTCAGCTCCAGGATTGGGGGTTTCCAGTGCACATTAATACCTGGGACTGCAGATAATAACAATAATAATCAATAGCAATCTAAAAGCATTGCTCTGGAGAGCTCTGCTTCTGAAAATCTTACATAGCTCGAGCTTAAAACTAATTCCCACGCAAAATTGTGCTGCTGATTTGCAGTTGAGCATGGAACACCCTCACATGGCTGCACAGGGATGTGAAAATCTCCCTATGCACAGATATTGCCAATATCGATCAGTGCAGCCAGAGGTGGGCGGACATAAAATTAAAGCTACCCAGATTATTGAGCTCAGTCTTTATGAGGCACATAAAGAAGCCAAGGAAGGGTTCTCTCTCCCATCAAATAACTCTTCCTGTGGCAGCTGAGGAGCTTCTGGCCCTGCTGGCTCCTCACAGCCCATGACCTTCCCTACTGGGGCTCAAGGGCCATCCTGTCCCATGAGTTTGGTGGGAGTAAGGATGGGAGGCTGGCGAGCATCCCACCCTGCTGCCAAGCCCATCCCGAGGGAAAACCTCAGCACCATGTGTGTGGGGCTCCCCGTGACTCCCACCCCAGCACGTGCTTCCCTGGGACACTGTGACAAGGGCCAACAGCAGAGGCAGCAGTGGCAGGGTGCGGGGTTAGCGGAGCATTTACACAGTTCCACATTTACAGAGTGGAACATCTCCCCTATGAGGAAAGGCTGAGGGAGCTGGGGCTCTTTAGCTTGGAGAAAAGGAGACTGAGGGGGGACCTCATCCATGGTTACAAATATGGAAAGGGTGAGGGGCAGGACGATGGAGCCAAGCTTTTTTCAGTGCTGACCAATGATAGGACAAGGGGCAATGGATGCAAACTGGAGCACAGGAGGTTCCATGTGAATCTCAGGAAGAACTTCTTTCCTGTGAGAGTGCCAGAGCACTGGACCAGGCTGCCCAGAGAGGCTGTGGAGTCTCCTTGGCTGGAGACATTCAACCCCCACCTGGATGCGTTCCTGTGTGATGGACTCTAGGTGACCCTGTTCTGGCAGGGGGGTTGGACTGGATGATCTTTCGAGGTCCCTTCCAACCCCTAGGATTCTGTGGTTCTGAGCAGATTTGCCCCTCCTTTGCTTGACCCCAGATAGGAAGTTGGTTGGATTTGGTGTTCCCAACCATACCCACAATATATACTCTTGTAGTCCTCTTTATTTAAAGAGGAAAGCACCCACACACCTGTTGCATGTGAACATCTCCAGGTCTGGCAGGTGCAGGGGTTGAAGCAGGGTCTGTGGGCTCAGGGAGAGCTGAAGGAGACTCGGGCACAGCCGGAGGGACAGGTGTTTCACAGCCAGAGGGACGGGTGTTTCACAGTCTGTCAGCACTTCCCACACTCCTGCTTCTCACTGCCGCGGCGAGAAGGCAAACAATGAGCAGAGAGGAGTCCTGTCACCCCAGTCCTCTGCAAGACCTTGCTCACAGCATCATCTGAAAGGCAGCTTGCACATCCTCGGGTGTATTTCCAGAATGAGCATTTCTGAAGTTTGCACACAGATATATTCTACAGAATCCCAGCCTGGTTTGGGCTGAAAGGGACCTTAAAGCCCACCCAGTGCCACCCCCTGCCATGGGCAGGGACACCTCCCACCACACCAGGGGGCTCCAAGCCCCAGCCAACCTGGCCTTGAGCACTGCCAGGGAGGGGACACCCGCAGTGTCACGCACGTGGTGAAGAGGCAGATATGCTCCAGACAACCCCCTTAAGAATAACTTTGAAAGCCAAGCTCTGCATATACTTTCCTGATTTTGAAAAGTCACCTTGGGGTGCTGAGAAGGAGGTCCTGGTGTTCCGAGGGAAGGTGGCACAGTGCTTCCACCAGAGAGCCAGTCTTATTCCGAGGCACCCTGGACGCCCCTGCTTGCCTTGGACATTCATCCATGAAGTTGTTTTTCCTGGGTAACAGACCCAGACCAAAGCAGCTGAAATGCATCTGAGGGTGAGGAAATTGAGGGGTTAGGTCAGAAACATAACAGGAACACAATGCAGAAGGTGTTTGTGTTTACCAAGGTGGAATAAAACACAGAAGCAAATACAAATACACATTACATCAGCAAGGAGGAGCAAGTGAAGGTGCACAGAGCCCCAAGCTGCCCAGCACTGTGTTTATCCCTGCTGTGCCCCTCACCACACCAGTACCCAGCACTGGACCTTTCTGCAGATGTTGAACAGCCACATGTTCCTGACAGCTCTGGCAGTGCCATTCCCAGGGACACCCAGCCCAGGGCTGCCAGCACCGCGGGAGCACCCTGAGCACCTTCCCTTGGTGTTGTCCCACCTCCAGTCAACACTGACAGCTCCTTCCACTCTGCTCTGTGACCGACTTCTGCACCAGGCAGCTGGAGGATTTGAACAGGTAATTACCTCATGGGCATCACAGTGGTTTTGTTATTCAGGTAGTGATTAATTGTATTCAAAGTAAACAAATGACATTGAAAACTTCAACGGCTTTGCTGCCAACACAAACCCAAACTAAACCACAACCCCACCCAAATCACTGCATGTCTGTACTTCCCATGCATTGGAGAGTTCAGACTGTAAAAAATGTTTGATTTTTTTAAAAGTGTTGTTTTAGCATCGTTAGAGACACCAGAATTAGAGTTTCAGCTCCTGAATTACAGCACTGGTAAGGCATGTGGCTGCTTTATAAACCATGCACTTCCTGAGCTTGGGATTTCTCCTGTCACATGCAGGACACAGAGCTGATGCTGGCGGAGAAGAACTCTGCCCCAGCACACCCTGCAGCTGTATTAAAGTGACCACGAAGGTCTCCAGACCCTCACTCTTGCTCCGCAGCAGCTCTCTCTGGGGTGGAAGTCGTTGGCCAAACACACTGGGTCAGTTCTGTCCTTCCTCTGCTGAGGAACACTCCGTTCACAGCCCAGCCCAGCACCGTGCCCTCCATCCCCTCATCTTGCCGTTGCTGAAGCCCAGCACTGTCACCAGTGACAACAACACTCTTCTCACCCAAGATGTGACCCAGTGATCATTGCCATACCTGAGAACTTCCCCAGCACCTGCTCAGCACCCAGGGGAACAGCTCACCACGATACCTGCTACAGCAGCCTAACATCAGAGAGAAACTCCTGCAGCCAGGGTTAGAATTCCACCTTCTCTGGTTTGCTTTGCTTCCCCGCCCTCTCCTTTACCAGTGGATATTGTTATTAGCACAACAGAAGGAATAACTCATCAGGAATGCAGGGCCCTGGGGACCGCTGTGAATTCCAAACATCTGAAGCAAAGTGACTGAGTCCTTCCGAGCCCGGCTGCGGATCGGCACCACGCCATCAATAATTAAACTGCACCGTGACCTAAATAAATCATAAGATCATACTTCATTTAAACACTGCTTGTCACATAGCAAGCTCGCCCGATACTCCATGGGGTTGGAGCACTCAGTCAGACAGGAGCAGGCTTTCAGGTGTAATTAAATCAATCTGTACACCATTAAACAGGAAACATCCTCGAGCAAGTGGTGCATCACTCGGACCAGCATGGCTCAGAGTGCCACCAGACAGCTGCCAACAGCTGGGGCTGTTTGGCCAGGAGATGAGAACCAACTGCTTTCCATTAAACCTCCTCTGATGGTCATCCACGGGGTGCTTGGTGTCTTTGGTAATAAATGCAATTGCTGCGCTCTCCCTTACCTGAATCACAGAATCCCAGAATCCTAGGGGTTGGAAGGGACCTCGAAAGCTCATCCAGTCCAACCCCCCTGCCAGAGCAGGGTCACCTAGAGTCCATCACACAGGAACGCATCCAGGTGGGGGTTGAATGTCTCCAGCACCAGAGCTCCTCCTGGATACACCTCTGTGTATCTCCTCAGCAATGGTAGCCAGAGCCACAGTGCTGTCTGTGCTGACACCAGCCTGGCATTGCCCATCTCATATCCGAGCTGGAAACGTGTGCAGTGGTGACTCAGTGTGTGGGTCTGGCATGCAGGGGCGTGCAGGCTGGGTGAGGGGGAGCACGTGGGAGAACACAGCAATCTCACAGCCTGGCATCACCAGCTCCAAACAAACCACTTAGGATGCAAACACATTTCAGGTCTCTGCTCTCCGCAGTGCCTGTTACTCAGCCCCGGGCATGGAGATGGTGTCAAAAGACACACAGAGCAGCCACAGGGATCAGCAGGCTCCCGAAATCAACAAAAGAGGCTGCTCTCATCACAATGTGCCATCAGGAGAGAAAGCACGGAATAGCAGGAAAGTGGGAGGCAGCCTGTTCTCTGGAAACTCTCAGCTCAAGAGGTTCACAGCCTGCGGAGAACTACGTGAGCTTTCTGAGTCCTGTGTGAAAAACAAGTCAAAGCTTTGAGAAGTGGGTTGAAAAGCTGTCACAAAGCCATTCACTATTGAAACATGTTTGTTTGCAAGCTCCTGGCTCTCCCTTGAAGCCAGCAGAGATGGGGCTGCCCGAGGTGCCCCACTGCCACCATACAGTTCTCATCCTATGCAGGGATCAGCCTTGGAGATGTTGTCCATTTGGGAGACCTTTGAGGTGGAATTCCTCACGTACAACAGGAGCTTAATTTCAGAGAATTAAAAAGGAATGTCCATTGCTTAAAAAGAAGGGAGAAGTGATGCAAAGTGTAATCAATATTGCAGCTGAAGGCTGGCCATGGCTGGAAGGGCAAGACTGGGAGGAGAGGGGAAGGAGAAGGGATCACAGAGCTTTCCAAGTGGAGCCATGAGTTCGTACTTTAGCATCTTAACAGCAGAAATCTTAAAACCCTTGTTACCTCTAGAGACCGATCCCCCTTGCAGTCACTGCTGGCACTGGAGCATCATCATGGCTTCTCCCATCTGGCTGTGCCCACAGCACGGGCAGGCAGGGGCTGTGGGCAGCTCTGGGCATGGGATGGGCAGCAGCAGCCAGGGCTGATCCAGGTCCCCATGAGCTTGTGTCCCAGCATAAAAACAAAGCCTTTCATAGGACACTGCTGGGGTGGGGGAACTCTGCCTGCAAGGCACCACTGCAAAACCTCTGCCCAAAGATCTCAGATTTTTAAAGGCAAGAGAGAAATAGACACAAAAGTATGTAAAGTTTAAAAAAAATAAATAAATTCAGATTTCATGCTCTAGTATGGTTTTGATCGAGCTTACCTTAAATGGGGTTAAACCCTCAACTCCTAGAGATCAATTCTCCAGGGCCGAACATTTTTCTCTCCAAGGCAGAATAACCCCTATGAACTGAACTAGTAAATGATCCTTTTTTTTAAACTCCTCCTATTTTCCAGGATAAAACCAACTTTTTCTTCATGTTCTCATAGTCATTCTATGAGATTGCTGAAAATTGGAAGTTAGTAGGGATATAATCAGGAGCTGGCAAGGTACTTGTGCACCTAACACTTCTTTAATTAACTGGATTTCAGCACAGATCGGTCTAACATCACAGTTGTGTTGATTGCTTATTAACAAAGAAAAAAATAACCTTGTTATTCTTGTGCCTTCTCCTACGTGTGGTTCCAGCACTCTGTGTACAGAGATTTGAGATATGTATTTCATTTAAGCAAGTTTCTAAATATAAGTTATTGCCCTTACCAGAACTGGGGAGATGTTCGAAAAATTCACCAGAAGGATTTGTTTGCATAAAAATCTGCTCTAACTCTAATGAAGTTCTGTGCTTTGTACATCCACTTGCTGTGGATGCTTTAGTCAGGAAGTTTCCTTCTGGATATTTGAAGAAGCAAATCCCCGTGGCACGTTTTTGGAACGTGTTTCAGAGCAGATCCTAAAACAAAAAATCTCAATTATAAGGCAATGCAACAAAATTGCAATAGTACAAGGATTAATTGGAAGCCTGGCACAACCCAGCCTGTGTCATGGAATAATCCAAATTATTGAATCAATAACATAGTCAGAGGAGATCCCCACGTGTTCATAAGCAGAAGATATCTAATCTGCATGGAACCATAGGGTTACCTGAGCTCTCCCCCTCCCCCAGGGCAAATAAATGGCAGAGCCAAAAATGGCAGTGAATTGCCCTTAAAACCAAGAACATCTCTTCCTTATCTTACTGGGAATGTGACACAGTCCTGTGTCTGGTGGAAAGAAATCCTGGTGTTTCTGAGGTCCATAGACCGACTCACCCAAACAGTTCCCTTTCCTTTCAGGTACAGCTGACTGCCAGACCCCCCAGCTGGTGGTGGTGCTTTTCAATGAAAAGATGAGTCCTTCAAGCTCAGAACAAAGGATTTTGGAATCCTTGCCACAAACGTTCTATTTTACTACTTTTAAGATAGCAGTCTGAAATTAACACACGTGCTTAAAAACTGCAAGCCAGGACTGACAGCTAGAGGAATTAAAAGCTGAAGTTAGGAGTTCAGTTAGCAAAACCTGCGAGGTGGAGCAGAGCTCCCTTCCCCATGTCCAGGCAAGGAAAGTGATCTACACAAATGTGGCTCAGGGTACCAGTCCTCAGGCCCCATCCTCCCGTTGGTTATGACCTCTCAGGTGCTGTAGTTCTCCTGTTTGGGTGCAGCGTTTACCTCTTGTGGAAGTTTTCCATAGCAGATGCTGGTGATACACCTGATTTATAGCATTTAGGGAATGCGAGTGAATTTAGGGCAAGTGCCTAAGCACTCACACCTCTGATTGATGTAGTTAGTGCTGCTTTGGTGATGAGACATCATATAATCCTCTAAGCCAATTGTTCTTCGGAAATACTCTAAAAACCCATTCCTCAAGTCCAGCTCTGCAGGAAGAAGTGGTTATGGGAAAGATGTGACTACACCAGCGGGTGTGTGCCCTGATACACAGACCTTGTCTTAGTGACAATGGCACTGACAGGCTGGAAAATCTTTAATGGAGAAAACAAACCCAAAGCTTGGACAAGTTCCTGTTAGGGGGCTGCATAGGACAGCAAAGAAAAAAAAAGTAGAATAAAAGCAGGATTTTTGCTGTGTGGTGCTGTGCTCTGAGCAGCTGCCTGGGTTAACACAGTCACAAGGAAAAGCCTCCAAACACCTCCCACCTTCATTATATTTGCTATTAATAGTATCTGAAGCTACACTTTGACTTTCAAACATTTCAGACAAATAACAGAAAATTTCCAATTAAAAAGGATAATCCCCCATCAGAAAGAGAACAGTAAGCACAGTGAATAATTTAAAAGTTTTGAGGATATAAAGATTTACTCTACTTGCCAACAAGCCAGAAGCTTTGATTAACAGTTAGAAATAGAAAAGATGGAAGGAATTAAGTCATAAAAGACCACAGAATCACAGAATCACATACTGTAAGGGGATGGAAGGGACCTTGAAAGATCATCTAGTCCACCCCCCCTGCCAGAGCAGGGTCACCTAGAGTCCATCACACAGGAACGCATCCAGGCGGGGTTTGAATGTCTCCAGTGAAGGAGACTCCANAACAGAAAATTTCCAATTAAAAAGGATAATCCCCCATCAGAAAGAGAACAGTAAGCACAGTGAATAATTTAAAAGTTTTGAGGATATAAAGATTTACTCTACTTGCCAACAAGCCAGAAGCTTTGATTAACAGTTAGAAATAGAAAAGATGGATGGAATTAAGTCATAAAAGACCCCACAAATAAGAATTTTTATACTGTAAATATATTTTGAAATATTTCCATTCTATGAAGCAACCTGCCTGTCTCATTTTTATATCAAAATAAATTAATTATTTTTTAATGAACTCATTTGGAATTTATTTCCAAATTCAGCACAAAAATTACAAAAACAACAGGTCTTTGTAATATTCATTACAGCATTTTAAAACCTTAAAAATAAGGAATGGAAGTTTTCTGGTCATAAAAATCTTTTCTTATAGATCTGGCCTTACAGAACTGCCCACCTCAGCACTCAGTTCCCCTCTGGCAAAAGCACCTGAGCACAGAGGTCACTACCTACAGCACAGGGAATATATTCATATATAGCGACTCATGGCACTTAAATTACAGATAAAATCATCCAAACCGAAATCCCAGCCTTTGTTTAATCTATTACATGGAATTACAGATAAAATCAGCCAAACCAAAATCCCATCAGATTCCTGACCATCAGACCATGGCCTCAAGTGCCTCATCAACCCGTTTGTTGAACACTCCCAGGGACGGTGACTCCACCACCTCCCTGGGCAGCCCATTCCAGTGCCCAACCACCCTTCAATTGGGGGAGCCAAAGTACAAAAGCCATAGCCAAGAGGGAAGAAGCTCTTCCAGCCTGGGGAGCGATGCTACAAGCACAGCACTTCCATTTCCACAACATTTGCCACTCGTATTTTTCATTAGCCTTGGCCAGGTGCCAGCTCCCAAGGATTTGCAGTTTTTGCAATAATTGGATGTGTGATTCTGGAAGTGATAGGATTTAAAATTCATAGGCCTTGCCTAAACACATACATGCATAGATTGTGCTATCTGTTTGGGTTTAATCAAATGAGATAATACGGCTATTCACTAAGAAAATTGTGTGTGTTATCTTACTGTAGCATGTAGTTTTGTTGCAATGTCATACTTAAACAACAGCAGCAAAGAAATGGAGAAAACTTAATAGAGCTGAACTTGCACATCAGAAGATAAAATGGGTCTTTGTTAGAGTCCCAGAAGGCATCACACATCCTCCTGGCTGGGTTCCCTTCCCCCCCTTCTCATTGCTGCTTTTTCTCTCTGCTCAGTTGTTGTGTTCTGAAGCTCCTGTGGAGGCCCATGCCGTGCAGACACCATCCCACCAGCCAGCCCTGAGCTCCAGCAGGGCAGGAGGAGGGACCCAGGCAGGAGGTGCAGCTCAGTGCACAGCACCTGATGGGCAAAGCTGTCCTCCTTAAAGCTAACGGTAAAAAGCCTGCAGGGTTCCTCCCTCGCTGCAACAAAGGTCTAACCAGAATTAAGCCATGCAATGCACAACTCACCACTTGCTCTGAGGTCCTGCTTTGTTAAGCCTGTATCTTCTCCTTCTTCCCCATGCCCACAGGTCCATGCTCACACTGTTTCCCTCCCCTCTTGCTCCCCACGAGCAGGGTGACAAGTGACATGGAGCTGGGACACTCGCTTGCTTTCTGCTTCTCAAGAGCTTTGCTGTTGTGAATCCACACTCAGACTCTGGTTTCGATGCTCAGAACAGACTCGTGGGAGCTGCACAGTGTTATTTGTGATTCACCTTGGTACACTCTAGCAGAGCTTCACTCCATCGTGCCTCTCCCCTGGATGTCCCCAATACCTCCTGTGTCCCCGCAGTACATCCTGGTGATGCACAAATCATGGCGTTAGGTCCTTGAGCAAAGATCCAGAGGGCACACAGGGAACAGCTTCCCACTGGCACACGGTTGTTGTTCCAGCTGCTGCTGGGAGAGGTGGGTGGGCAGGTGGACGGGTGGATGCTGCTCTGCTCCAAACAGCACCTCAGTCACGGGGCCATGCTCATACTCAGTCAGCACCCTCAGCTGAGAAGCCCCACACCACCAGATGGATTGATTTCTCAGGTTGTCACACTCCTCTGTGAAGAGCCTTACAGGTCCTGAACAAGTCCCTGCCAAAGCCTGATGCCAATCTGGCTGTGCCTCCACTCAGCCAACCAAAGTCCCCAACCCACAGCCACAGAGGGCTGAAGCCTGCCCAAATCCAGAACCATCTGTGATGGCTTAGCAGTGAATCCCGTCCCACTACTCCCTGCCTGAGGAAGGGTATAAACTTCCTCACAATCTGCTTATTATGGGTGCAACTAATTTTTCACCAGCTGAGCTGCTTAGAACCCAAAATTTATTTTCACATTTCCAAAGCCTTTATGGGCAATGAAGCCTTTTTCTTCTTTTTCCTCCTGGGGAATTGCCTCCCTCTGTGCAGCAGCAAAGAAGGATATTCAGGATGCACTTTGCAGGTACAGGTCACCAGCAAGGCCATGGGGAGGGGGAGCAGAGGGAGCCAGGCTCCATGTGTCCCTGTGCTGGCATCTGCAGCCATGGGGCATCATCTGCAGCCATGGGGGCATCTGCCTGCCCTGCCTTCTGTGAAGGTTTGGGGGACTTAAGCAGATACTTCAAACCTTGTTTGTGTGCACAACACGTGTTAAAGACAGGCAGTTATGGTGCAGTCTCACAGCCATCTGTTTCCTTACTGGGGTTGTTTCCTTACTGGGATCCCAGCTGGGTAAGCAGTGCCCATCTGCAGGTGGGCTCAGGGCAACACTGCATGGGAGGCTGCTGCTACAGCCAGGGCATGGCTGGAGGACCTCACATCCATCTGCTATCAGAGAACACTGCTCAGAAAAGCTGCTAACACAGCCTGTTTTCTGCTCAGGTGAGCAAAATCTCCTTGTAGGAGAAGTTGGTGCTCTTGGAAACAGCAGGTTTTATGCATGATGTAGTTCACTTGAAGCTTCGCTGAGCTGGAATTGCCTGACCTTCTGATCTTTTTGCAAATAAATGAATAGCCCCGAGGAAGCTTGAAAGTGCTGCACCCCCAGAGGAGGAGGACAGGGCATCTGAATGATCTGAGGAATTAGGGCATTTCTTTTTGTCATTTTAAGGGACCGAGACTTGGGGAAAGTATGGCTAGCATCATACAGATCAAGTGCTGATTAAAATATACCCACAAATGTATTTGTACAGAGGTTCCAAGAGGTGTTACCTTTGCCAGCCCTGCCTAACGTGGCACTGCCACTAAGGCTTGCTGGGCTCACTCCCAAGGCTGGTGACACTGCCAGGTTTGTTTGGGAAAACACAACAGAACGGTGCCTGCTGCCAGCTTTGCCACCTCAGGTAACCACAGCGTCAGAACCTGCTTGGCCTTGTGACTATGCACATATCCAGACCCGACCCTGCCCACTGACCTCAATGAAAATTCAGCAATGTTAAATGGATGGGTTTTCACTTATTTAATTTCCCTACAGCATTGTCACAGTCAGCCACCCAGGCCAACTCAAGAAACCACACTGGGATGCCCAGAAACACAGGGAGCTTTGAAGTGGGACTGGAAAGCTGTTGGATGATTCTCTTTTTATCCTTCAAACCATTCTACCCCTTTCTGGCAGTGCCAAAGGGCAGAAAAGCCCTGGCCTACACAGGTGCAGGGAGGCGACAGGGATTACGCTTGCCTGCTCCTGACAACCTATTTCAGGTTTCTTATCTAATACCTAAACCCTTGGTGGTTCCTTTTTCCTTGTCAAACCTTTGACTTTATCCTAGATACAAATGGAAATTGAAATGGAATTGAAAGAAATCATGGTTTGGTCCAGTCCAAGCTGGGAAGTACCTGGGATGTAGCTGTGGTTCTTTCTGCAAGATCTGGCTTTGTATTTTGAAATGGTATGTGTTGGGAAAGCTTGCTCTGAACCTGAACCCAAATTCCAGCCATTGGGACCATCCAGTACTTCTTGTAATCACAACAGTGTCGATGCCTTTCCTAAATACCCATGAAGCAGCCTCCCACCCTCAGGAGCCTTCATTAACTTCACAGCTTTTCTCCCATCAGATGTTTCCCAACAAAGGCTTTATGGATCAAAACTACCCAATGAAATGACCCAGATCAGCCATGGCACAATGCACAACTGCAGATCAGCAGTATGGAAGGCACCAATTCAACACCCTGTCTAGAGACCATCGGGCAATCCCATCAGGGCTGGCCATCAGGTCCACTCTAAAGTGGGAGCAGTGCAAAGAAACCCAAGCCACCCAGGTACACAGATCTGTTGTACCACTGCATGCTCTCTTGGAGAGGCAAAGCAAAACAGGAACATTAGATCAGTATGTTGGGAATGCTGCTATCTTACCTTTGGCTCCAGCACATCAAACCTGTAGAAAGAATTTCCCCCACTTATATGGATGGACCAAGAGTAAGGAGAGATGGAGAGAGAAACTGCTCTGAAACCAGAAAAGAAGAAACCACAGGAAAGCAAATACAACGAAAGATTTCCCCTCCTTCCCACTCCTGCTGTGCTTGCCCTCACCCTGCCTTTTCAAAATTAGCCAAGGCACTTTGGAGTTTATCACTGGGGTCTCCTTACAGCCACTCAAATTACAGACAGGGCCATTGGTGCTAAACCTGAAATCTTCACATCATTAGCCATGCCCATTAACATCATTACACATGCCCAGCCCTGAGATTCTGAAGTTAATTTGAAGCATCACTTATAGAAATAGGATGCTTTGTCCTAATAGAGCTGTGCTGGCCATATTGTGAGGACAGTTATCAATATTTTTATAAATTCTGCATGCAAGCAAACTAAAATTATCATTATATTGATTCAGTAGCAAATGCTCTAGTAAGGACTGGTCTAAATGACCAATTAATTAAGAAGTCTACAAAACAGAATTGGAAAAACTTAACCAAAGTTTGGATGCTATCTGCCATCCCCCATTGTCGTATTTTAACTTGCTAAACTTCTTTTTAAACAGAAGGAATCAGTAGCATGTTTATTTTCCAGTCACCAAAACATTAAGCAGCTTCTTGCCAGCCCTGCCTTGGCGGCCAGCCGTGGTGATGGAGCATCTCAGCCTCCTGCACCAGCCTTGGCTCTGTGTCAAAGCCCACTCATCCATCCGTTCCAGAGAGTGCTCTGCTGGCCTTCACCCTTTCCTCTACTCACGTTCCTCTCTAGCAGCTCCAGGACAGTTTTCCCCTCAAGTACCTGGACAACGAAGCAGTTCAGTCCTGATCCATAAATATTTAATATTTGATTTCAGAGCTGGGCTCTCTCCAAAGCAGCAGCTGCTGTCTTTGGGGGATTACAGCTTGTGCATATGCATTGATGGGGATGTCAACCTTCACACTTCTGCAGAACTGAAGGTAAAGAGAAAAACAAATGTTCATGGATTTTTGTGTCTGTGAGAGCAGCATTTCTTGGAGCTTCAAACCCTGCATGGTTTAATGAATGCCAGAGCTGAAAATCACACAGCAAAGTCTCTCTCCTGGGCTGCTCTTCATATTGCAGTTCCATACTTTAATTGTGCTCCCACAGTGTGCAGACCTATTGCTATGGAGTCTTTTTTCCTCCCATTACACAGAAACAGGTGCTGGTCCTTGACTTGGCACCAGGTCTCACACCTCAGGTCCGTCAGGATCTGAGCAAGCTTCTCAGGGAACAGCCATGGGCTCTGTCCCTGGGGATGGGAACCAACTGGGAGAGAGCAGAGCTCATTTCACCAGAGGTGGCATTTCCCAGGGCTAACACACTGCTGGAATGACTGGTGCGCCTTGGAGGAACTGATCGTACACATGAACCCCACTGCTGGCTAACGGGGTGTGCAGTGCAGGGAGGGGAGGGTGAGGAGCTCCTACCTGAGGCTGGGGCCCAGATGGTTTCAGTCCAGATGTTCAGCTTCCAATGGCAGTCACAGAAACACCATAGGAGAGATCTCCTGTCAGATCAAACAGTGCAGTGTTGTTTAAAAAAATAAAGGCATTACTCAGTTTAACATGTTACTGTGAAATAACAGCCCTGGTTCACCTACACCTGAGTGCCTGAGCACGTCACCCAGCCCAGTGAACAATGCAGAGAGGGAGAACATGATACTGAGGATATTATTGTAAAAAATAATTTTCTAATTCTTCAGTGGAACTCACCTCTGTTTGGGTTCTTCTGCCGGCCAAGAGATGTTTATAACCTGAATAAACGATGTTAGAAGACCAAAGTGTGAGCAAAACACACCGGGTGACGCTGGAAAGCTGAGATGTCCAACCTAGGGAACTTCATTTTCATTTGTATTCATTTACACACTACAACATTCTAAAGATTAACTTAAAACTTACCTTTAACCAACCAATCTAACCATGCCAATGCTCTTCAGAATGTCCCAGACTACATAAAACTGAGCTACCTGGGAGAACAGACACTGTTGCAACCTGCAGAAAGGTGATTCTGTCACACTCCTGCCTCCCCCACTTGCCAGCCTTGCTTCTGTGCTTCACTAAGTGACCTCGAGAGTTACCCAAAAATAGAACCAGGAGCAGCTGAATTTACAAACGTTAAGGAAATTTTATAATGTCCCACTTTTTGCCTCAAAATCCTATTCAGGTGAGGAAAAAGTAAATGAGTATTTTTTTTTTAACTGTACACATACCACACTGTCAACTGCAATCATGTTACTGCAAACAGCATTAATTTTCTCCTTTTAAGCCTTCTATGGCACTGATTTTGTTGAAACCGTTTGATTTTAATGTATTACACTAATCCTACACAGGTAGAAATTTCAATTTCAAGAAGTGCAAAGATACACAAACAAGAAGCATAAGGAAATTTAAACTCTCATCAAACCCTTTGAATTGAGAAAGAACAAAACTTTTCCTTACATTAAAAAAAAAAGGAAGAAAGATTAAAAAAATATACTTTAAAAATAAAACTCCCTGCCTATAATAATGCTGTTTGTGCTTGGAGTCACAGGGATTTTTCTGGACAGTCTGAAAAGTTCTCCCCACCAATTGTCCCTGCTCAGCCCAGCACTGCCCAGTGCCCTCAGCGGGGGGACTGGCAGCGTTCTGGGTGCTGCCTTGTTCCATTTCTCACCACTGACTTCTTCTGAAGCAATATTTCAACCAAAGGAAAAACACTTCTATCACCTCAGGAAAAAGCAAGCCTGCAGTGAAATAAATATCTCTTTTGTATCAAAGCGATTCACAATTCCTTTGATAAATCTTATCGCTGCGGAGTTCTTCTGCATTGAAACAACCCCATGAAGGGCTGAGAGAATCATCTAAATGCGTCTGAACAATTCTGTTTGTTTTGTATTCAACAGTGCATCGCACGAGCCAGCACAGCATTTCCATTAGTCTTTAAAAATAGTATTAAAGGGCGTCTCAGTCTATCTAAATTATGTCTATTTTCATTTAAATTAGTTGCTAAATAACAAGTTCTATACCATCATTATGCTGTAGTATGTAACTGCTAGAAATACACTTCAAACAAAACAAATTAAGGAACCTGGAAATTGCTCCAGCAGAGCAAGGACATATTTTTAGGCAAAAATAAACAGAAACAATGGCAAGTCATCAAAAATATGATAATAAAGCAGCTCATATTTAGTTTGCAAAAGGAATGGTACATATGGAATACCTCATTTTACTCTTATGAGGTTTTTATTTATAAAGAATGCATAAAATTTGCAGTTCCCTTACTTAACTGAAAAAGAACTAATTACCTTCTCGGTGGCCTATTTCATCACCCCCAGCAGCTCCCTGGGAGTTCGGAGCCACCGCGGGGCGAGGCAGCAGCTGGAGCAGTCCCAGAGCACCATCCACCCCCTGGCACGGCTCTTCCCAGCAGGACCCAGGGCACCACTGAAATTGACCCAGCGATGGGTTTGGTCCAGGTGGAGACCCAAGGACAGGATGGGCAGCTCCTCTAGAGGGCACAGCTCCTCTGGAGGTGCAGTGCTGGTAGGGACAACCATCCACTTTTCCCCAGTGTACAAGAAATACTGGGATTGACCTCCACAGGAACTCTCAGAGGAACAAAACATGACCCTGCTGACTTAAAAAATCTTCCTTAAACTAAACCCATCCTTATACTATACATTATGAAGTCATATGCTACCTAACTACATCAAAACAGTGTTAGTGAGGAAATGCCTCATGTAAGATACAATTAGTGAAATAACTGGACTGGCAAACGAGTGTGCAAGTGTGTCTGGAATTTTAAGAGTGTCCAGAGCCAGCTGGGTGCCTCCTTCTCCCAGCAATGCCATAAAACCATTTCTCTATTAGCTACTACAAACATTTTAATTTTTAATTGCTGCCAAAATAATTCAGTTCCTGGTATTTTGCAGTGAGTTAAGGCCAGGATCTTAATTAGCCATTTGCTGTGCCTCACTTGGATATGGATTATTATTTCCCAAACAGGATCTGAGATGTTTTACTCTTATAACTACTGATCTGGATCATACACAATTATTTGCATCATTCTCAAAAAGCCAAACCGCTCTGCCTTCTAACTTGTATAAACCCAGGGAAACCACCCCCCTGCTCCCTCTGCCTTGGAACCGAGTTTTCACAGGACTGGTTTTTCCATTTTTAAGCTTTTTTTCTAAACCAGAGTTCAGTTCCAGCACACTGAGGCACATTAGTGAAGACAAGGATGAAAAGTCACAGGGTAACATTGAGTGTAAGCATATCCACAGTGTCATAACAAATCCAAGTGCATGAAAAGAGAGCAGGGCTCACACAATCCCAGCATGGTGGGGGCTGGAAGGGACCTCTGGAGATCATCCAGTCCAACTCCACTGCTCAGGCAGGGTCACCCAGAGCAGGTGGCACAGGATCACGTCCAGGCAGGGTTTGAATGTCTCCAGAGAAGGAGACCCCACACCGCTCTGGGCAGCCTGGCCCAGGGCTCGGGCACCCTCAAGGGAAAGCTCTTCCTCATGTTCAGATGGAGCTTCCCATGTCCCAGTTTATGTCCATTGCCCCCTGTCCTGTCACTGGGCACCACCGAGTCTGGTCCCACCCTCCTGACATCACCCTGTAGATATTTATAAGCATTGATAGGGTCCCCAGAGATAAGGGTCAAAGCACTGTGTATATTTTAACTCAATACAAATAAAAAAATGACACATTTTAGTCTAAAGTGTCCATAAACCCCTCACGCCCCCTTGGCACCATCTCTCCTTCCATCAGCTGGTTACCCAGCCTGGCCCCGCAGCACCAGGACAGATGTTGGTCCCTGGGAGAGCCAGCACCTCCTCTGCTCCTCACATGGACGAGGTGTCCCATGACAGCAATAACACACACAGCACTGCCATTCTTCACAAACAACATGAACAAACCCCTGAACAATTTGCAGCTCCAGATTAAATAGAAAAATGTAAACCCGAGTATGGAATGTTCTCTAAAACCAGAAAGATTTGGGTCTTTTCACTGATGTATTTCCAAAGGAATAAATACATCTTCTGTAAATGAAAAAATCTAGGAAGTTCTCTCAATATAGGGAATTTGCATATATATTTACCCACTAGAAAAATTCTTAGCTTCAACTAAACGTGGGGAAATAATTTAGTGTATACATTGGATACTCAAGCCATGCAACAAACCGTACCCAGTTAATTCAACAGTGCTATAAAAGAATGAACTACATGAGTAATCAGGAACGTACTTAACCTTCCTCTAAGCAACACAGGGAAAAGTTAGTGTGAAATATATGACAATACCCTAAAATTATAACTGAAGGGCAGCTGGTAAGGTGTGCTGTAAAAACACAATCGGCATTAAGGAAACAAAAAACTGACAAACCAGAAGAAAGATTTGGTTTGGAGTCATGCTCAGTAAAAGCTGATGTATGCTCACAATAAAATGAGATGTATAATGCAAACCTCCCTGAAAATAAAAGACAGCATAATTCCAACACTACACCAGCACGGCAGGTCTGGGAGTTACAGAGTTCCTGTGGGCTGAAGAAAAAAACATGCAGACCTTTTTTAAACCTAAAATCATACAAAATTCTAATTAATCCTCAGTTATCTTCCATTAGAGTTATGTAATCTCAAGACAGAGAAAGGGAAAACAAGGCAATTCCACTCTTTGGATTTGCTTCCACTTAAGGTTAAAAACTGCCAAAAGGACCCTGGGTGCAGGGCAGGGGGAGGAGAGGCACCCCACGTCCTCCCTGGGACTCCAGCCAGGGTGAGCAGCACTGCTCTGAGGAGTGAGGAACCTGCTCTGCCTGGTCAGGTCCTTTAAAGTGTATATATATATATATATAAGCTGCTTCCAGCCTTCTGCTGCTCAGCCCACAGTGGGCAGGTCACTTCCTTGTGCCAGATGCAATAACCTTCCACATCTTCTCTTCAACAGAGATGCACATCAGCCTAAATCATTGGCTCCAGCCGAGCCACTGAGTTATTGATAGGTTTTCAAGGATAGAATAATTGGGAGTGGGAGCATGGCAGAAGATGCCCCGAAGGTAGAAAGTTGTGAGGAACAGCTGCCTCCTACAGAAGAAACAAAGCTCTCATTACCAGCTCAGAGTGAACGTGCGATCTGCAGCCAAACAGAGCCCAGCCCCAGCCATGAGGGTGCTGCTGGGGAGAGCAGGACCCTCACGAGCTGCCCCTCTCGGGAACAGGAGTCTGCTGCTTCCCAAAGACCAGGCAATAAAAAGTTAATGTCATCTGAGAATGCACAATGGTTTCGTAGCTGTAGGGGGCATTCTGCTAAAAAAAGGTCTCCTGGACCAATGGGCTTGTTGAGGTCACTCACTGTCACTGATTTGACCTCCTCTGACAGCCTGAGCACCATCTGCTGAAGTATGAGACTGGGCTGAATCAGGCTTGGGAGGATTCTTTCTGCAGATCTGAACTTAATTCAATCAGTTAAGGAAGCTTCGATAGACACACACATATCTGTTGGGATTCTTGCAGAAGCCTCAGATGTTTTGCTTTCTCCAAGAACACCTGGAGCCAAGTGCAGGTTTTCCCCACCCTGAAGCCTGAAGGCTTTTACCAGCTGTTTGGTACTGTCCCAGAGTACGACTCTAAAACAAAGAAATTGTGTAATATTCAGAATTTAAACACCTAAAAATCAGACTTTGGAGCTACATTTAGAAAATTAAATACTTTGATCTTCAAAAGTCCCAAATGGTGAATAATTTGTCAACTTGTACGTGTCTTTTGTAAAAGGGGAGAATTAAAATGTTCATCTGTATTTGCAAACTGAAACACAGATTTACTGCAGAAGATCCATGCTACAGCAGGGTTTGAGGTGGGCACCTCAATACAATTACTGCTTCAACAATTACACAGCCAGCTCAGGGATCTTGTGTATTTAAAGTCTGAGCTGGCACGTTTAGCTTATGGAAACTGCCCTGCAATCAGGGTCAGGCAGGTTCGGGACTCTCCTCCAGCAAATCCAGCAGGTGAGCAGTGGAGCCCAACTCTGAGCATCCACTGCCCCTGCCCGGCTGTGGGGACCAGAGCCCAGGGCTAAGGAATGTGACTGGGCAGGAGTGCTCAGGGATTGTACTGACAGCATCTTCCCCTGAGGTGTTGCCATCCAGTTGTCCACACAATTAATGGGAATGCCAAGCCCTTTTAAAAGAAGGCAAAAGCAGCTCATTTAACCCCCGGGTCTGTATTCTGTTCAGAAGAGCAGATCTGTTTGGTGGTGCAGTAACAGCCTTGGGGGGCTCCGGGGGGCCATTTCCTTCAGAAAACTCCCACGATCAGTTTCCAGCATCTCAGGCAGTCTCCAAGCATAAATATTGACCCCACTAGGGCAAATAACTCACTTAATAACATGACCAGGTGTCAAGAGGCCAAGCACAAACAGCAGCTCTTCCTTTGCCCTCCTCCATTGCCACCACCCCAGAACACTGTGTCACCAGGACAACTTACTGACAAAGTGTAGGGGTTTCATAAAATAACATAGTAAAGACAAAACCCCCCATAGGAGCACTTGGCATGAGACAGAGCTGGCACTGGGCTTCATGGTTGGGACAGAGCCATGGTCCCTGTGCCAGGGACCTCCCCCCCACCGTGCTGCTCGCACCCATGGCTGCAGGAGAGCACCACTAACAGTCAGGTTAAGCATTTAAATAAGACAACCCATTTCTGAGAAACCAGAATAAGCACAGTGAATCATACAATGTTTGGAAACTGAATTTGAAAGTTAAATTTGAGCTATTGGTTGTTGACATGAAGGTGAAATAACAATTACTGCAGCAATACAGGAAATAACTGGCTACCTATATTGGTGTTCAAATGCAAATTATAGACACAGATGTAAGGATAAGCTTCAACTTAAAAAAAGCCAAGCAGAAACTCTCCTTCACTTTTCACATTTCCAAGCCAAAAGGTATCAAAAATAAGCAACACGTAGTTCTGCTGCCCGAGGTTATGTGTGGAGCATTCTAAGATCTCACAAAGCCATATCCAGAACTGGTTGGAGAGCTGGGTTTTTCCCCACTATATCTCCATTCCATCATTATATCTGCCTGATCTCATTTCTCTGCCTGATTCCCCAGATGCTGACGATGCTCCCGATTACTCAAGTTCTTCTACATCTTCACCAAAAACTATGAACATTCCATTTGCCACACACAGATGTGTGCTACAAATCGTAGTCTTCTTTAAACATACAACATCTGCAACTTGTCCTTTACTCATCATTTAAAATGCACATGTAGATGCAAATTTTGGCATGTGGATGCAATATCCTTGCTTAGATCCTTGTCTCTTCTTAACTTAGTCTTGTGCTTTTAATCCATTTTTAGATGAAAAAGGCAATTCAACCACAGTTTTGACAATTGTGTGCCACATCTAACTGCACTTCACAATATTCAAGCAAACAAGGAATGATGTATGAAAAGTAAACAAATCCACAGAAGAAAACTGTCTGGAATTCTACTGCTTAAAAAAAAATTGTAATTCTACACCTAAGGCATAATTTGAGTTACAATAAAACAAAGTGAATATAAAACGAAAAACCAGCAGTGTTACTGAACTTATTTGGGTGTCAACTTTCATAAGAAATGCTGCCCACTTCCCGAGCAGCTCTGGAATAGAGCTGGCATTCAAATACTAACCTGCCAACCCCAGCAGTGGGAAGAATTTCGATAGAAAAACTGAATCTCTAAAAGCATTCACATTATGGCACAAAAAGTAGCAAATTCGCAGTCGGTGCTCGCTGAGCTGCTGGCTTACTGGTTTACTCATTATTTCATGGAAAAAACCAAACCAGTGTCTCTTTTTATCTAACCACGCTCCGAAGTCAGCAGCAGTCACATCCTGATCAAGTCAAATATTCAAGCACACACTTGTTTACCACAGGTAAAAAAACTTGACTCTCTCCTTACGTTATTTAGCAAATCAGAGTCTGGTTTTGCTCAGAACTGGCTTGAGTCTGATAAGAATCTTCCTTATCTCTGCAGCACATACTTTGCAAGGCTCTAGAAGGGGGACCATAGGGAGTACGCCAAGGTAGAAAATTAAATCCTTAGAGGAAATGTCATTTTTAACAGATCATCAGTAAGAGCACGAGCATCAGAAACTCTGGGGTTTGACTGTTGGCATGGCTGTTGGCTCAGCAGGATGTTCTGTGCTAAACCAGCTTTCTTGTGCATTCACATAAAATTCAATTCCCTTTAAGTGCTTAGGTGTAGTTGCCAACTTATTTGTGTAGAAATCCCTAATTATAGTTATTCTTTATTATTTCCCTAACAAGTTAAGGAGAAAAGCTCCATTTGGGAGGGGGGATGGAGCAGCAGATCCAGCATGCTGCACCACGGCCTCTGCCCTGGGAGGGGAACAGAGCTGGTGTGGTGATGGCCACTCCAGCACTCCTGAGGAACCAGTGACCTTCAAACCCTGATCTTTCCACTCGCCTATAGTAGAAATCCCATAAAAAAATGTGCCATCAGCCAGTCTCCTGAATAACCAGAGAGCCCACAGCAAAATGCACATATTTCACCTAGCTCCTAATGGCTGGTGAAAAAAAAACTCTGCAAAATAAGGGAAAGTGCAAAAGCTGAGGGACTTAATGAGAAATGTGTTTAAAATTAAGCCAATTTAGTGAGATGAATAGTTTATAAGACAGAAAATAATTCTAAGCTTTAGGATAATGCTCCACAGGGCAAACTCAGTGAACTCAGGATAGGAGGACTCCTATGCAGTAATAAAACACACACTATGTAATCCTTCAGAGACTGGCAAAGACCCTACCAGGAAAAAGGAAAACTCTAAGATTAGTCCTTTCCCTAAGCAGTTCAACTTATAAGAAAACCAAAATTGGATAGCCGAGATAAAGAATGGAAATGCACAGCAGAAATCAGGGAAATAAACCCAAAACCTCATTGCCCTTTGTTAATAACTACAGAAAACAAGAAACTGCTCTGGAAATTCAATTTGCCATTCAGTTTCTGTGTGCACACGCTGGAATAGCAGGCAGAAAGCAAATATTTTGCCACACGTTGAGACAAGCAGGATTTCCTAGTGCTGTGAGAGCACTCCCAGAAGCTCACTGCCATTTGTCATGAGTTCCTGGGGTAGTGGAAGAGCCACCACCACTGCCTGGGCTCACACCACACCATTCCCCAGCCCAGTGTGCCAGGCTGGAGGGGTGGTCAGGCATGGAGGAACAATTAAAATAAACAGAGTCCTCACCTTTATTCCTGACATCACCTCCCCGGGCAAACCTAGCACACACTAAGTTGTGCCTCACAAAAATCCCACTGCTTTTGAATTCTTGAGGAAATGACTTTACAGAGCCAAACAGTCCAGGAAAAAATACCAAGATAAGAGTCAAGCCTCTGTCTAGCCTGGGACTGTATCAATATTTTGATTTCAACTGATCCAAGTGGACTGGGCAGCTGAGGACCTGACCTTTCAACCATCACCTGGCAACCAACTCCCTCCATGGAATGGCATCTCCTGGCAAGGTCTGCAGAGATGGTGCAGCACAGCCCTCCTGAGACCCACGTAAGGCAATGGTGTGGGTAGGGAGGGAGGAAGAGTTTGGATGCAAGCTTTGGAAACCAGAGGCAGGATCCAGTACCAGTTGCATCAGGGTCACACATCAGAGCCACCCGAGATGTCCACAGCAACTGTAAACTGGGTACACTGGAGACACAAAGGAGGTTGATTGTTCAGGATCTTCATGGGCAGTTTAACTACTGAACATATCGTGTTTTCAGTCCTACTGCACTGCAGCTATAGCCAACTTGACAGATCTCTCATTAAACATCTTTAGATTTAAGTTGTTTGGGTCAGTAAGCACATTAGGGTGCCCTGGCAAAAGCTGCAGGTGTTTCTAAACAGAGTTTCAAATAAACAAATTTTTCTGAAAGATAAGAATTTAAGAGCTAAGGAATCAAGAAATCACAGCTTTGCATTGGGGCAAAAGAAAAAAATCCTCAAACATCAGATAATGTCAATATTAAATTACTACACAGTAAATAAATAAAGCACCTGCAAATTACTCTCATTCCGAGATGGTTCAGTTCATTGACACACATGAAAAGGTTTAAACTAGAATGGTCTATACAAAGACAAAGAAACAGGTTTTTTTTAAAAAATCATAATCTGGTATTTGCGTCTCCACTTTGAGGCAATTCTCTCCTGACAAGCCTTTTCATTTCTCAGCCTTTCAGATTTTATCTCTTCAGATTTCTTCTAAACCTTGAAAGGCAGCAATTAAAATCCACTCATTAAAAGAAACATTAACTGCAAAAACAAATAGAAAAGCTCAGGGACAAAGAGTTTGGGCAGATGGTCCAGAGAGCAGGTGAGGGAAGTCTTGGTAGAAGACTTCATTTTAACTAAATAACACATCCAGTTCTTGAGTTTGGTATGAAGGGAACTGTGCTGAACTCAGAGTCTGGAGATGGGTGGGTTTGGGTATTTTTGATGAAATAATCATCCCTTTATACAATACTTGTTTCTTGGTTTTTAGAAGGCAGATTGAGGCTGTTTGCTGCCATGCCAACACCACGCCTTGGAGGCATGGAGCAGACTGAACAGAAAACCAGAAAGGAAAACTCAAGAAGGTCATAAGTAAAACCAGCACTGACCTCCCGTGTCAGTGCTCATCTCTGCTCTGTTCCATCGGGCATCGTGTTGGGATGAAATTCCTACAGAGCAGAGGAGCACACAGTTGGTCCATCTTCAGACCCAGTGCTGCACCATCACCTTCATCACCAGGAACATCCAGTCCCAGTGTTGATGTCCAGGTGGCACTGGCTAGAATAAGGTCCATGATAGATGGGTTTATTGGAGCAACACCAGAAAAAGCTGTGACCGACCAGGTGGGGTGAAAACTGGACCTTCAAAACAGGACAGGAACCAGCTTCTGCAGCCTCCTGCCTAGCAAACACCCTTCATTAGCACCTCTCCAACAAACAGGGGCTCTAGCAGGTCATGACTGCAAGCCATTCCCAGCCTAAACTGTGTTCTAAGCAGGTGCCAAACAACATCCCGAGCAGAGCCAGAGCTGGAGGAGCCTCACCAGGGCACTGGGCTCCAGGCACACCACCACACTGGTGCCTGCAGGAGCCCACCTGGGAGTAGGACAGGTGAAGCATGCTCTGCCCTTCCTGAAGAGAAAACCACTGCACGTGTTAGTGCTGAAACAAGTGATGTTGTCTGCACAGTTACACTTCCAGGAGAGGCATAACATGTAATATCTTGCACAGCTATTGTGACCCAGAAAACTAAACATAAATCACAGCATCAGGACTCAGCAGCTCAGCAGACAGGTACTCAGTAAGTCTACTTCTTAGAGCAAGGTTAAAATAAATCCAGTATTTTCCAGTGATGCAATACATTATACTGACAAGATAGCTGAAAATGCCATAAATAAAATGGATTTTATCATCTCGTATCAGTCTCTTGGGTATAATACTGTTTGTTTCAAGAACACCTCCTCCAGCATCAAATATAATTCAGGAGTAAAATGGACTTTAGCTGCTCAAAGCAAACAACAGAGCAGGGAGATGCAACACTGCACTTTTACTAATAAATTAATAGATCCATACACTCTCCATGGCTTAAGGAGCTCACAGCCCGGTCTCCAGCTTGGTCCGCTGTATAATAAACGGAGAGCAGAACAGAAGCTGCTTCCTTAATGCTTGTAGCCGTTCATTTTCCAAGGTGAATAAAAAGAAATCATTTTGTTTATCTGTTCAACAGAAATTGCTCATTTTCCAACTCCAGAAATGTGAATATTTATCCCCATGCTTTGCACAGGGGGTTATCCTCAGCTAAATTCCAATTTATCAAATGAAATTTAAACTTCTGCTACATTGCAGACTCGAATGGATACTTGGCTTTTAATTACTTTCAAAACGGTTAAATATCTGACAATAAGGGACACATTCTTCAGCTGGGTGATACATTTATTTACTCCACCACGCTCCCGGAACTCGCTGAATGTTTATAATTAGGCTGTGTAACCATGCGAACCTTCAGCTGGTGTTTGCTGTTTTTAAAGCAGTTTTGTTCTGCATTTTGAAAAAAAGAAAAAGCAACAATACACCATGAAAATTATGCAGTAGGCTTTAATCTATACTTCCAGTGCAGAAAAAAAGCCCACTTAATTATAATTGTGATATTTTAAATGCTGCTTAGGTGCGGAGCGGTGTTTGCTGGTGCGATGCAAATGCAGGCAGTGACATTCAACAGCTTCCAAAGCAGAGGCTTCCTGCTCCAGTCCCACACCTGCCCCAGCTCCCGCAGCAGGCACAGCCAAAAGGGAAGTTCTGCTCTGAAACTGGAGCTGCCAGAGTGGGCTCCGAGACACAGCAGGCTTCAGGGGGCTGCTCACCACATCCACATGCGAGGGGAAAGTCCTGAACTGGACACATCTCCCAGCACTTTGACAACAACTGTTTTGTGTTAAGTACCTCTTGTGCACACCTCCTCCAAAGCACCGGACCTGTGCAGGTGCCCAGCAGGTCACAGAATCCCAGACTGGTTTGGGTTAGAAGGGACCTCAAAGCTCACCCAGTGCCACCCCTGCCATGGGCAGGGACACCTCCCACCACACCAGGGTGCTCCAAGCCCCAGCCAACCTGGCCTTGGACACTGCCAGGGAGGGGCAGCCACAGCTTCTCTGGGCACCCTGGGCCAGGCTCTCACCACCCTCACACCAAAGAATTTCTCCCTCCCACCCCATCTCCATCTCCCCTCTGGCACTTGGAACCCGTTCCCCCTCGTCCCATCACTGCCTGCCCTTGGCACCAGTCCCTCTGCAGCTTTCCTGGAGCCCCTTCAGGCACTGGAAGGTGCTCCAAGGCCTCCCTGGAGCCTTCTCTTCTCCAGGCTGAACACCCCCAACTCTCTCAGCCTGTCCCCAGAGCAGAGCTGCTCCAGGTCTTCTAGAACAGCTACAAGAGCCAGTGGTGGGGGAAATGTCTCCCCCTGGGGACATGAGCAGGACCAAAGTCACATGGGGTGGAGTCTTCTCATGTCAACTTTCTCTTGGGCCAAGCCTGGATGATGGCAGGGATGGCTAGCAATGGCCAACGTGCCAGCCCCAAGCCCTGCATCACAGCATGGGGACAAGGGTTTCTCTGCTCCCACCTGCTGAGGTCCCACCAGGTAAAGTACATCTCAGCCACTCCACAAACCTCTGGTGCTTTCTGAGCGCTGAAGGTCAAAGCAATTCCAAACAGGAAGGTTCCTCTCTGCTGGAGCCATTCTTGGTGGTGACATTAACATCTGCGACAAAGACAGCCCTTAGTGATCAACCTAACAGTAGCTTTTGTGGAGCTCCTGAAGGCCCAGGATTTTAAAATAGAAAATTTCTTTTCAATTAGGTAACTTACAGTCCAGAATTAAGAGGATTTTTTCATTATTTCATGAAAACATGGGGTTTAAGTAGTTCTTGGTGCATTCTGCACTAATAAATTAACATTTGGTGCCAGGTTTAACCATCTGTTAGCACATGTGATTTCAAAATTCTCCCTCATGTCATCCATAAACAGAGTCTCCACCCCATATGTGATTAAGTTATCTCCACCACACAAATGTTCACTTACAACTTCCCAATCCTCCATACAGATTTTCTTTAAGCACTGAGAAACTGTATGAGCTACCCTTGGAGCAATGACAGAAATCTAGCACGGACCATATGACACGTAAATGTTGAAGATTTGCCACCTTCCCATGCTTCTGTCACAGTTGGAGCTGAAGAGCTACGCAAATATGTGAGTTTGCTGTTGGGGAGCTCAAAAAAAATAAAAAGTGGAATATCATCTTCCCCATGAATCAATTTTTCTTCTGGTTTGCTTTTTGTCTACAACAACCTCAACAACTTCCTCTTTTTCTTTCCCTTTAAGAGGTTTGTGGTCAAAACCAGATCAACCCGAGACTCAGACTGTGTTGGTGTCATGGGGAGCAGGAGGCAGGCAGTGACACAGGTCCCTCTGACCCCACCAACACCAACCCTCTGTGGTCAGGAAGAACCTTTTCACTTTGCCTGGGGGAAGAGTTGCACCTCTTGCCTCCTTTGACAGAGTTACTGCATTTATCATCATCATACAAGTGACATGGCCAAAGAATTACACATCACATCTAATGTAGAACACAAGTGTGGAAGTCACAAGCATTGACCCAACCCCACCTGGCAGCAGATGGAGGAGAGCCTGCACAGAGCCCTGCTCCCCTTGGGAATGTCTCTGGAAGAGAGGTTTGGTTCCCTAGGGCTCCCTGAAGCAGAAAAAGGCATGATGGGCAAAAATACAACACACTGATGGCTTTCTGAAGGCTCTAATAAAAACACAGCAATTGTAGAAGAGAACAAAGCAGCAGCATATTCCCTTAACAAAATAATGAGTTAGAGAAGGGAAAGGAGTAGATTGTAGAAAGAGAAGCCAAAATCTATCCACGAGGCACTTGGTCAGGGACAATAATGCACTTCTTAAATGCTGCACCTGTACCATCCATCCAAATAAGCTGCTAATACACCAGTCTGTCACAGACTAAGTCTGGTGGAAAAGATTGGAAACCAATGTTAATGTGACCTGAGCTGTGAATGCTAAACCAAAACAAACAGACCAGAAAGCAGAGCTTTGTCCCCACAGAGGCTGTCCTGCACAGAGACAGCAACATGTTGCAAGAGCAAAGGGAACACATTCCCTACTGAAGAGCATGGGAAATAGCCCATGGAGGTGGGAAATGGCCAGCTTGGGTATGGAAGGTACATTCCAGGAGGGTGAATCAGGAAGGTTTCAGCATGCTTTTTATCCTGGCAGTTCACCCAAACCCAATGGGCTGCATCTGCATGGGGTGGTGGGGCGTTAGGGTTCAGTGGCACCTACCCAAGCCACAGTGCAACTGGAGCACATTCTCTCTTGGTAAATATTTTTCTCCCAGTGTTCACGGTAAGCTTGCAGTTTACCCTGCACTCCGCAGCTCCACAGGCACTGTCCTCCTCTCCCACTCTTGCCTCCTTGGCACTTAACAGATGTACATGAAATTTCAGTAAACTGTGAGATGAACTGTCATTCAACAATGCTAAGCTTTGAATAATGTGTGCCTACTAATACATATTGCCATCAGCTTCTGAAAAACAAAACCCTCATCAAAATCCGTACGTCTTTCTGAAAATGTAATGGCACAACAGATTTTTAAGCCCCCGGATTTGATTTTGCCACTCCTTGCCAAAGAGGGGTATCCATGAGTGCAGAAGTCAAATCCTTTCCACAGATCCTAAAGGCAAATGCTAAGAAAATGAGAATGTTAAGCCCCACTAAAAGGATCCAGATGACTTATCACGCTACAGTTTTTATTATTAAATGGTATTTTTCCCTGACTGAATAAAATTAGGGTGCTTAAGTGCTGCGTACCAGTGATCCTGATTAGCTGCATGTCTCGAGGGATGTCTGAAGGATTCCGATAACCAGCGCCTGGGATTACATTTAATTCCTGTATGAATTTTGGATTCAGGGGAAACACATGAATTTCAGATTATCCAGAACTTGGATAACAAGGCTTCATGCATTCAAGGCTCACCTACATTAAGGAGTTGCCCGAGAGCTGTTCTGCATTTTGTGTGTAATTTAGAAAGAAGATTTAGAAAGAAGCTAATCCTGCTGGAAAGTAAGCAAAAGAGCACCTGCAATGAAGCACATTTTGCATGTAATTCAGAAATAAGAGAAGAGCCTTAACCTGCCAGGTGAAAGTGCTTCGCAGTTCCTCTCTAATTGGATCCAGACTGGAGATGCTCCAGGCCTTCTGGCATCAGCAGGGATTTGGCTGCACAGGTAAAGCAGCTGGCTTGGGAAGAGGACTTGATGGGGAAGATGCTGTAGCTGCATTTTATTTCTGGCACGTTCACATGTGCAGTGAGACTTTGAGAAGGACCTGAATGGCCATTAAGGCTCGACCTTGTTCAGTGCTTTTGAGAACAGTGCCCTTGAGAGCACACCCAGCCAGGGCAGCCCAATGGCAGGGCTGCATGGGAAAATGCCCCACGAGTACTGCAGGTGCTGCTACTGTGTGGGGAACTGTAAAGAGCAGCTGGTGAAACCAGATGTTCTGACTTCTAGAGTATCAACACCATATTTAAAGTAACATCAGAGAGCAGATCACAGACAGACTAAAAACCATAAACCAGTTGTATTGTGAAAGCTGTGACCAAACACCAGACTGGCAGCAGCAGACACAAAACCACAAACACTGTGGTTGTACCCACAGGTGGCCCTGGTGCTGCCACCCACCGTGGGCACCAGCCAGAGGGGACATGGGACCCAGCCAGGACCTGTCCCATCAGCAGGGGCAGAGCCAGGAGGGAGGGAGCTTCCAAACCCAAACATGGCAGCCTCTACAGCAGTTTATTTGGCCTGAGCTGAATGCAGCCCAGCTGCAAGTGAAGACAGCTGTCACCTGAGCTGGCCAAACTCCCCTTTAGCAGATTGATTTTTTTTCTTTTAAGAGAAAGAAAAACAAATCTCAAGCCCACAGGCCAACCCTGACTTATCCAGATCAATATTGGTAAAAAGAGTTGGCTTTCTCGGAAGATCTCCCCCCTCCCACCCAAAGTTTGTCAAACTTCTGAGCCAGTTTCCAAGGCATATTAAGTGTAGGCACTTCCAGGCATTTGAAATACTATATTGAAGAGGCTTCAAATACTATTTTACCAGCATTTATTTACTCCAAGTGGTCCCAGCTTTTGATCTTTTCATCTCTATATGAGGTGCTCTCACCTCTCTTCATCAAGTAGACATGGAATCCTCAACAGTCATCTCCTCTCACTCCATCACAACAGCAGAGACCCTGCAGGTCACATGAAAGTGTTTCACATGGTTATAATGTGAAGGGCCCCCAGCAGTGCTGCAGCCCACCGTGCCATCAGGAAAAGGGAATGGTGATTTTAAAAAGGTTGAAATTAATTTCTCATTAAGAAAATAGATGAGACTTCTAAAAACCTGGAGTAATTGCAGTGACACAGGGCAGAGGCTGAACTCAACTGCCTGAGAAATGGACCCTAAGTAGAAACTGCAGCCCCGAGCCCTGGTCCTGCTCTGCTCTGCTGCCCCAGGGGAAGGGGCAGGTGCCAAAGGGCCAGAGGGACCTCCCGAGGAGGCAACAGGGAAAACGCTGAGGAAACCAAGGTTGTCAATGCCAACAGAACATCACAACCCCCAGGAACGCCGACACCAGGTGATGGAAACAGACCCATCAAACCAAGTCCCTGCCAGTGCCAAAGCTGCAGTGTGGGTGAGGCAGCGGCAGGAGCTCCTGCTGCCCAGGGAGGCAGCTGGAAGGTGCAGGCTGCAGTGTACTCAAAGCCATAGCAGTAACTCACTGCACATTCCCCTGAGACCCACAGTGAGCCACAGAAACACCTACGTGTGGCTGCTCCCCAGCATCACATCTCAATGGCACTCAGCTCCCTCCTCCATCAAAGCAGTGACAGCTGCAGCTTACTGCATGGCTTTACAACCTCATTGCTTTGCTTTAAGTTTTTCACCACTTATTTACTCCTGTTTCTGTTTGCTACAGAGAAATGGTGACTGTGTAAGCACACAAGAATCAATCACAAGATTATTATCCAAGTTTCACCAGTGACTGCTGGAGGATCACAGCTTTATGGGAGAAATATAGTGGGTGGGCTTTTATTTCTCCCTGCACTAAAAATAACCAAATAAACCACCAAAGTTTGATCCCGTTCTTGTAAACAGCTGGGAAAGGTTTTTGAAGCTATAGCAACAAAGTGAATGTGGTCAGGTGGGTGGACAAGCTGCAGTGTCTGCCACCAGGAGTGGGGGGACAGGGATGGGGCCATGTGAGCCCCGTCCCCACTGCCCTTCCCTGCAGCCTCAAACACATCTCCTCTCCCTGACGAGACACCTAAATAAAAACAATGTTCTGGACTGGATTATCTGAGGCATGACTCTTCTGGCGAGTTCAGCCTGAGATATTTTATCAAAGAAAAATATTATCTCAACCCCTTATAAATGCAAGCTGCTGCTGTCCTGCTGGCAGCTGCGACATCCACCACATCCCAGTGATGAACCAGAGTCAATGCACGCCCACAGGCTTCAGTCCAGAGGGACTAAATTACCAGAATTAGTCCCGAGGAGGACAGGGACCTCCTCTTTGCCTCCCTGGCCCTGCTCAGAGCAGAAACGGGACGTGTGGGAGTCAGAGGAAGAAAGAGAATATAAAAGTGGTCTGCCAGCCTGTACAGGCAGGGAAACACAACCCAGGGGAAAAAACACAATGAGTTTTCTTCCAAGGAGAAAAAAAAAGTTCTCAGGTTCACATTTAAAAACTGAAATGGGGAAATAGCCTAAGCAAGAACAGTTTGATGAAATCATTAAAAATCACCTCACCATCCCAACACCATCACGGAGCTGGTGTGAGAGCAGAGCTTTGTACTTGCTTTGGTACCGTCTCATTTTAATGGATCAAATCTCCATTTCATTCATTTAGGGTAAAACTAAGGTAAAAGCAGACATAGAATTACAGACACAGGAGGTGAGAAAAAAAAGTTGGATTGTATAACATCAGTGCTGCACCTCTCTGAAAGAACAGCCTGTTGCTGTTTACACCCAATGTGCTTCTGACAAAGTAAATAAAAGCAGATGCCTGCAAGGGGTGGTTAAAGCCCTGTCCCACAGAGCCACAAGACTACAAGCTGTCACCAGACTGGCAGCAGGTCAACGTCAAAAAAATAAACAACCAGAAGAAATACTGCCAGGAAACTGAAGAGCACGGAGAGACAGAGGTTTGGAAGAAGTTAGCTTTAGATGCACTGTCTGGCACTGAAGCATCTCCAATATCTAGCCTTCATTTTTAAACCTTTCTTCCTCCAGAGACTTGGGTTTGGTGGTGGGAATCCCCATGTCCTGTTCTTTCCAGGCACCTCAGTGCCCAATGGAAACACAGCCAGGGCACCACAGATTCACCACGCTGCTGTTGGGTACCTGCTGGTGCTGAGCAGGCTCAGTGCTACCTGTGTACCCAGACACAGGTGTATTGGGACAGTCCCTGCTCTATTGCAGACCATATGAAAAACCAGCCATGAACTGTCCTTCTCATCTCTAGGGCCCAAGATCCATCACAGACATCAGCATCTGCTGGGTTACCATACAAAAGAAAAAAATCCACTTCTATAGATTAATTTGGGGAAAAAATATTTATATATCTCCTTTGATAAAATATGGGCAGTGGTATGTCCTGCCCAAAGCAGTCAGTGTTTCCTTCGTGGAAACTGTGTGCACTGCACATTGCTGTGCTCCAAGACCCATCCCTCAGGCTGCCCCCAGGTCCAAGCTGCTCCCAGCTGGACCCCAGCCTCACCCTGCTGCAGGAGCACAGGGGTCATTTTAGCTCAGATTGCATAGAAAAGAGTCAAAATAATATACTGCTTCTGGGGAGGAAATGCATAAGTGTATTTTAACATTATTTAGGTAACAGAAAGGAACAAGCACATGCAAATTCAGAGATTAATACAAAATCACTCAGGAGTCAGCTCAGTGTTCTTCCCAATGTCAAACACACAGAGCACTGGCTCACGTCCTGGCACACAGCACGCAGCACATCTCCCACTCTCCAAAGAGCCAGAGGAGTACTTAATCTAGACCTTTACTACACAGTCAAGCTCCAGCAACCTAAAGAAGAGCAATCCCTCTCCTATCAGTCAAGAAGCACAGTCCTGGAGAAGAGACATGGCCTTGCTTTCCTGTGCTGTACAGCACCAAAACATGAGCCAGAGCCAAGGAACTCTTCTTACATCCATCACAAGTTCCTGCAGCCTCAGACAAAGCCTCCACAAGAGCAGGTAAGTCAGGTCAGCCAGATAAATGCATATTACAAACTCCGAGAGGGGTTCCAGAAGCCTGGATTCAGAAGCCAAAGTAGAAATGAAATGCTTGAGGAAATATTACTCACAGGTTGTGTTTTCAGGGAGCAGCAAAACATTGTTTTAAAATGATGTTTCTAACCCCTCCTGATAAACTGTGTATACAAAGAATAAATTTAAAGTTAGATCCATGAAGGCTGTCAAAAGCTACAGCATTTATTTACAGGAGAGACGAACAATATTTTGACTTCTCTTGAGCAACCTTTCAGGAAGGGGACCTTTCTGTGACTTCAATGTACAAAGAAATGCTACATTAGTCACAGGTCTATTTCCCCACTACAGCAGGAGCATTACTTTGCAATGACCTCCAAATGGCCTCTATTTTTCAGTGTGGGTTGGACCGAGTGTAAAGTTAGAGCCACTGCCAGCCTCAGTTGGTCATGTCTAAGCAGCATTTCCAAAGGTGGGGGTTTTTTGAGAAGTTATCTGACCCACCATCTGGTATCCTGCAACTACACATTTGCCTACTTCAGCATGGCACAAAACCTCATGTAAAACTGAGTGAGTCTTTCATGAAAACTGGTTAGGGAGACAATCACAGAATCATTTTGGTTGGAAAAGACCTTAAGATCAAGTCCAACCATTGACCCAGCACTGCCAAGGCCACCACTGCCCCATGGCCCTCAGCACCACATCTCCACGGCTTTGAGATCCCTCCAGGGATGGGGACCCCACCCCTGCCCTGGGCAGCCTGGGCCAGGCCCTGACAGCCCTTTGGGGCAGGAATTGTTCCTCACAACCACATTAGACCTCCCCTGGGCACCTTGAGGCCGTTCCCTCTTGTCCCATCGCTTGTTCCTTGGGAGCACAGACCGACCCCCCCCCGGCTCCAACCTCCTCTCAGGGGGTGCAGAGAGCAGAAGGTCTCCCCTCAGCCTCCTTCTCTCCAGGCTGAGCACCCCCAGCTCCCTCAGCCACTCCCCATCAGATCTGTGTTCCAGATCCTGCCCCAGCTCCATTGCCCTTCTCTGGACACGCTCCAATAATAACAGAAACAAAGAAAGCAAAGCAAGATGCATCCACTGCAACCAATGATATTATATGAACAATTTAAAGAACAAAGTCTTCAAAGACCACCAGCAGCACCCCTTCCGCTCAAGAGGACAAATCCACACTTCAGAAAGCACTTGCCATGCAAAGCTTTCCAAAATTGAGGCACCTTTACTGCCCTAATATTTAAGTCCTTCTTAACCAGACCCAAGCTTTGCTGAGGGTCTTGCTCAGATATCACACACTAGTAAGGGACATGAGAAGCAGAACACACCTGCGTGGGGAGAGACACATCATCCAGACACCTCCTGGCCAGCTCCATTGTCCCTGCTGAAGGGACCAAGCAGTTTCCATCCAATGGTCCCCAGTAGCATCTCCACCAGGCAGCACAGACCCACACAGTCACAGCAGCCCCCGGTCTCTCCCAGGGTGGTAACCCCAGAGGCAACAGCCCCATCCACAGCTGGGTCCCACCTGAAACCCCTTAGACATGGCCAGCATAGGCCACCCACCCACCCAGCCCTGCAGCTCAGGGCAGGAGCACAGCACCATTTCAGAGGGCTCCTGCAGCATTATGGCTATTTTTGTTTCTTCCCTTTCCAGGGACATCGATGCACTTGTTGTGATACCAGAGCTGAGTGTTTTTACAGTTCCTGAGGGGTTAATTTGGTGGGATGTTGTTACCTTGTCTAGAGAAATCAGGTCTAACAAACAAGACCTGTGATATCTCAGTCGTATTTTGTCTCCTCTGCGGTGAATCAGCTTCACACAGGTGTGCAGCAGGACTACAAACAGCATTTATTTCCAGCCCCAGTCCATCACTGCCACATTCTCTCAAGCCCTTTCCTCCACCTCCTTTTTATGACTGTAATTGTGTGATAACTATATGGTGCAATGCTGTGTTTCAGCGGGACTGTGGACCTCTCCTGCTGGAAGCACACAGCCTCACACAGCATAACTTACTTGGGTTTCTCTTCCAGAAGAATAAATCACATCTCACCTGAAAAGCACAAACCTTTTTCTTTCCTTCTTTTTTCATTTTTCACTTAAACAATTACTTCCAGTCATCCAGCTGGAGTTAATCTGGTTGAAATAGGGGAGCCCATGCTGCAAAGCCACCACCAACCCAGAGCGATGTGATCAGCAGTCCCAACGGTTGGGTTAGCATCCGATGAGCTGTGTTAATGTGAGTGACAGCACGGATCCATATCCCAGCACATCCCTGTTTCAGGCTCAGCTGGACTCCAGGCTCAGCCTCGCTCCCCCAGGGGGCTCAACTCCAGTTTCAAGCATCACTTAACTCGAGTTTTTAATCCCTAGGCAGGAGCTCAGCAGCAGCAACACTGAGATTAACACTGAGATGACCTCCTGAATGAGAGCCTCAATGAAAACGTGCTTTCACTCTTCCTCCTCACCTCAGATTTAAATATATTATCTGTTTTGTAGCCAGCCACACTTTCACCACAGCTACTTGGAGCCTACAGGCCAGAAGCTGAATCTGACTTTCAATTCCCAGTTCCAGCACACAAAAATACTGGAACAGAGGAAATAAAGATGCTGAAGAGCTGGTTTGGGGGCTGTCCCTGCCATAAACTCTAAGAAGTTAATTCAGACACAAAAGCCGCCACTTCAGAATTATATTCTTTATAACATAAGAGTTATAAATCTTGTTAGACTTTGGAAAGACTTTAATTTTACCTTTCAAATGTTTACTGAGAAAAATACCCTTGTGATTCAGGAGCTTTAGCACTTACCAGTGGAGCTTGATAATTTATCTTCAGTAATGGTCCACCCCACTGTTCAAGTTTTTGCTCAGGTAATATCTTTATTGCAGCTTGTGGAGTGCTATGATTTATTTATGTTATGACCCTAGTACTAATAGATATGAAAGAATGGAAAGCAGAGCAGCACACTGATGTGATCTTCTGAACAGCACTGTCTGCAGCCATCCTTCACGCTCAACGCTGCGGAGAGTTCAGCTGCTCTAATGCCATTATTTTGGAAGCAATGTTTCTCCGAGCTCTTCTGTCCCTACAAAGTGAATTTGTAATTCACTCCTGCTAACTCAGACTTCTCACACCAGTGCCCTGTTGGGTGCTGGTGGTGAAGACACAACATCCCTGGAGGGATCCTGGCAGATGTGATACCTTTGGAGGAAACAGCTGTGAAGGGAACCCATAGCAGTTTCTCCTCCAATATCTGCCAGAGTTCAGAGAGCTGTCAGTTGAGTGAGAAATGAATGCTGTAAGGCCAGGCTGGTAGTGTTGCTCTTCTCACTGTACCCAACAACAGCAAGAGAAAAAGGCTGTGTCATCAAATATCTATATAAAGGAGAGATGCAGAGGTTTGAAGTGAGCAGTAGAAACTTTGGCATGCAAAAGCCTCTATAAATTCTTTAATGGAGAGTAAATTTTACTGGGAGCATTCAGAGGACTGGCTATTTCTGGCACATGGGTTGTGAAAGAGGCAGTTACATGTCTCCATCACACCTGAACTCTGCTCTTCCTCCTTTAGAAGGACTCTGACCCAGGGGCCAGTGCCCTGGTTCCAGGTTCTTTTTAGTCTCACTTTTCTGATTTTGCAAATACATGCCTGAAATTTCATTTTCATTCCAAATCAGAAACACCCAAAAACATGTCAAAGCCTTTTTTTATCCTGCAGATAGGAGCTGTTGCTGTATCAGAGTCCAAAACCACGTGCTGCTTAGCATGGCCAGCACAGATAACATCAGTTAGCAGAAACACAACCAGTGGTGGGCGCTCCCCTGGATGGAGCCATATGGGATCATTCACAACCATTTTGGGGAGTAGCATGTGCAAGTCAATGGCTTTCCCATTGCAGCCATCCCACACCTGCCTGCGAAAACACACCACCACCAGAAAAGTGCCATAAGATGCCAGCAGCCACCCTGGAGCTGGGGACAGTTTGGCAGGAGAAAGCTACAGCTCTGCTTGAGAAACACCATTTGGTTCTTGGCTACTGAAGTAATTTGTAGGGAAGGAAGCTTTTTAATGCACTGTGACTTCATCAGGTGACCGTACAAAATAATTCAGGCTCTACTCCTTTGTCTCTTGACATTTGATTTCATACTACATGGCGTATTCTGCTCTTCATACTCAACCTCTCAATGCTGGCAAACGTGAAACACGACGGATGTAGAACATAAATCAATGTAAACTAATCCTAGACAAGTGCTCAGAATAAAAATACTTGCCATCTTTTTATGTCATGATTTATAAGTTTTACTGCCATTGCATTCATACCACACAATATGCTCAAGCTTAAAAACTACTAAGGGGCTATGTGCTCTCCAGTGCAAGGACAGTAAGTAATGAACTTGAAATTATCAACAGACTTGCAACATCTCCACTCGTGGGGGTTATACAAGCTGCAAAACATTTGGCTCCACTTCAGTGAAGACTTATTTTATAGCCTTTAGTAGTAAAACTCACGAGCAAGAAATAAGCTCAATTCCCAGCCCAGTTAAATATCCAAGACACCCGAGAATGGCTCGAGCCTGCAGCCCAGTGGACGTCTCAATAAAGCTCCATGGAGGAGCCTGCAGCTGTCACCCCAGCTCAGGGCCAGGCAGGGCTGGAGTTTGTTGCTCCAGCAAACATGTGAGCTTATGGGATTTTAGAGAATGTAAAGTTCACAGTAGAAGCTCAGAGAGCAGTACAAGGAATCAGGTCACTCTCCACACAGGGCACACAGAGGTTCTCCTCTTGTCTTCCCATATCACAGCCAGATTATTTTGTTTCAGCAGAAGGTCCAGGGAGACCACTTTTAAGCAGGAAAGGGCAGACTAACCATCTGGGGCCAGATTTCTTAAATACACCTAGGAGCCAGAAAGTGGAATTCTCTTCTGTTAAGAGCCAGCTTTAAATATACTCCACAAGGTTGAGTGAAGCAACCCACAACCTTTCCTTCAGGACTGTTAATGTATTTTGCACATCAATGGGGGCCAGAACCCCCACACTCCCTGTGCTGTTTCCCCTTGCAGTAGTATTTCCTCTCACTGCTTCTTCCTATCTCAAGGGATTTAAGAGGAACAGCAGAGCAGAACCTCATGTGTCCCTGTTGTCCTCAGACAAGTGCAGAGGCTTTTGGTAGGGTCTTTCTGGAGCAGCCACACTTGGTTTATCCACCAACTGAGTTCACAAATTGGTGCTCATACAGCAGGGATGGGATTTTTGTCTAGCTTACAACTGTAAGTCGCACATTTTAAGGCCTTTCCAACTATTATCAGCCCACCACAAGCCACTTTGCACAATTGATAGGAAAGGTCTTGCAACCTCCTGCAGGGTTTGTCTCTCCAGCTGCAGACAGAGGGGCTATGGCCCCAGCTCCTGGTGCAAACTGGTGTGAGGACATTCACATCCACTACCACATCTGATAAACCACATGTGCTTGGAAACCACGTGCACTGTATATTGAGTAAAACTTGGGTAAATTGGAAAGAATCCCAAACAGCAGACACCAGAGCCAGAATTTATCCTAAAGCCACAGCTACAAAGCCACCCCTCGACACATGCTCCCTCATCTGCCTCCTCACCCATCCCTCTCTGCCTCCATGGAACAGGTCCTCCAGGTTCAGCAGAAGATTGTTCTGGGGTCCCAGAGGATGCAGGAGCAGTTTAATCTGCATTACAAAGGGCTTCCTTGCCATGTAGGGTCTGGGCTCATGCACGAGAGGTTGTGCATTTAAGCAGAAAAAAATAAAGGCACAAAGGGAATTTTCTGCCTAAAAAGAAGATCAACAAGTTTCAGGTGCTACCAGTATTATGCAGGCACTGAGAATGGAGCTATGAAACCATAGTTTGGGGCTTCCACAGCAAATGTATGCTTACACCCACATCTTCCCTGGATCAGGTCTGGAATTGTTTCCTTTTGAAAATTTGCTGCTCTCCAGGAATGGGCTTAATGAAACTGCAGTAGTGGGAAAAGGGAAACATACAGTTTGTGTATATTTTCAGTATTAAATTAATGTCTTACCTTTGTGACAATTCTAAATTCTTCTGCCCTCTCTAGGTACTTTAGTAGTCTTTTTGCACAAAATTTAGTTTCCTCGTGCACCAGTTAATGTCAAAACAAGGTGCTTGCAAACCATGGCTGGTTGCCTGTTGAAGGCAGCAACAGATGTCCTTTCTGATCATTATTTGTTGCACATATGAACCAGCTACCGAGAGGTTCTAACTCACAGATGCATTTGTTTGATGCTTCCACTTCATTTGGAAGCACTTGTATTGGCCAACTGCAGTAAGAATTGGTTTTGCAAACAGATGGAGATTATCCTGCTGATCACTGGTTCTTAGTCATAGTTCAGAATATTCTCTGTGCTGTTCCTCTAAAGTATATTCATGTAAAACAACAACATTAAAAGCCCTCCCACATTAAAATGTAGCAAAAGTTTGAGGTTAACCCTTAAGAGCTCCCAAGGAATTCATGGATAAAGCTGATTTAACTCTTACTGCTCAGTTTGACGTTGTAGTGGAGATGCCATGAAGAGGTGCATGCTCACACCAGAACAAGTGGCTGCAGTGGCAAGAAGGCACAGCTCACACAGGGTGCTGAGCAGACAGGAGCTTGCCCAGGCTCCTCTGTTACCTGTGAGCACAGAAGGACTCAGGGAGGTTTCTGACAGTAGGAAAGTACTTGCTCAGCACAGCTAACAGATGGAACATAAAGTACCTGCCTCCCCTTCTGCCCCCAGGACCTGCTCTCCACATCACCCATTTCAACACCCAAAGCCCTCATCAGCACAAGAGCCACCTGAACACACATAGGAAAATTTTGCCTTAAAAAGCTGAAAAAAACCAGAGCAATCAGCACAGGAAAGCAGAGTGGAGGAAACACTAGGATTAACAGGCAAGAGTAATAAGACCACAAGGCAATGTAGGCCTATGGTCTGCAAAATGCAGTTCTAGTGACCCCACATTGTTTTTTAAAAAAACACCTGCACGCAAAAGGATGGTGCTCCAGGAACAAGCTGCTGACTCATAGGAAACAATAAGTAACTGTTAGTATGAAAAACACATTCTTGATAATTGTACCTTTGCATTTTACTGCAGAATCTGAGGCACAAACCCCACAGCTGCTGCCTAGACAATCATGGTACACGTAAATAAGTACCAGCAGGAGACCCAGCACTCGGGGAGAAGGGCTGAAGAAGACTCCTCCTGTGCATGGTAGTGCTTTGGAAGAGTAGCTGGAACATGTCTTCTGTTGATTCATAAATGTGTCATTTTTGGAGGGAGGCTGGAAAATGTGTGAGGGAAGATGGCACTGGAATGAATACTGGGAGTGTGGGAGACAGGAGCACAAAGAGTGGAGGAGAATCACAGAAATTATAGCTCAGAGAAAGAAGATACAGCCCTGAGGAACAACAGAGGGAAAGAGGAGAAATACAGACACTACACCTTGCTGAGAAACAGTGGCAGATTAGAGATGGAGTAAGCCTGGAGGAAGAGGAGGGGATACGTGGCACTGGTGTGCAGCAAGAGGGAGAGATTTGGACCAGAACCACCAAATAAACATCTAACAGCCGTTTTGAAAAATGTTCTTAAGAAGTCTGTATGTAAAATTATCCCTCTGTGATTGTGACTCTGTTGGAAGGATGGAGGGAAAAGGGGGCAGGAGAAACAAGAACAGGAACAGCTCTGGCTGCCCTGCCTCTTCTCCAGCCACATGCAGCCCATCCTGTGGGAAGTTCACCCCTTCCCCTGCTTCATCCTGTGCTCTGAAATCTGCTCAAAATCCCACTTGAAATTCTGCTCTGAAATCTGCTTGCATTGGCCCTTCAATCTTTGAAACTTGAATACAAATTGAGCCATCTGCATGGAGAAGACAAATTCCACTCTACTCCAGTAAAGGCTCCCACGTGACTACAAACTTGGTATCCTGCCCTGTAAAAGAGTGGTTGCCCAAGTAACCAGATCTTTATGATGGCCCAGGCTAAACTACATAACCCAAAGTCTCTGACAACCTCCTAGAAAGGGGACAAGCACAAGGAGCTTCTTGGAAGGAGAGGAAGACGTCCCATCGCCTGAGCTTCAGACCTGGACATGTGTCAAGTCTCACTTGAAAGAGGGAGACAAGTGGACTTGGATGCATAAATCCCCAGCAGAGCAGACAACAATGAGACCAGTCTCAAAGTCCATACACAAACACTTATTAATTTCCCACAGTGTATGAATTGGATTCACAATAATTGACTAGGGCACAGCAAATTATGGCAAGAGATATGATATGATATGCCTTGCAGTACTTTATGATAACAAGGGAAAGAGAAGGAGAGCAATAGAGATAGGGATAGAGATCACTGGTCCAGGTTCCTGCATTGAGCCCACCAACAAAGGTTCAAGGATGCATCAGTTGTCTTCGTTATCCTTGCCCCTCCTCAATTCACACACTCTTTCCTCAGGTCCTTCCCTAGACCTATGGGGAGGAGTAAGGCACTTCATGGGATGTAGCAACTAGCATGATCTCATTAATCTTCATTAGCATATGCATGGATGTCACCCTTTCTATGCATTTTGCAGATAATGAGGCAGAAGGTCACTTGGGCAACTATCTATGGGCTGAGGTCAGCCTGTCCTGCCTTTGCACAGCTCCTTCCCACACCCTCTCCCACCCTGTTCAACAACCTTCCCCACCACTGCTGTGGGAGACAGCTGCTTCCTGCTTAGCACCAGCGCAGAGGTTCTCCATGGCATGGGAAGGACCTCTGCCCTGGAGCTTCCTGAGGGTTATGGAAGTTCATGCTCAGGGGAGGGATGGGTGCTAAAGCTTGCTCTCCTGCTCTACATCTGGTTAATTGGTGACAAAACAACATGCAATAAGAGAACAAGAAACCAGCCCAGGAGCAACTGTCAAAATTATGTCCTCTCAGAAGATAATCAAAGTCTGGCAGTTCAGTTGTGCAGGGATCCCTAATCTATCTCAGCACTGCAGAGGAAATCCCAGCTATGGCTTGTAACCAGCTTCCAGCAGGAAAGGCTCTGCCACAAAGCCTGCAGAGCACAGCCTGGCAGCATTAGACTTCACATCACTTGGGGCATTCCAGAAGATGTCTTTGTACACCGACTTCTTGTCCGTTTCCCTAGAAACAGGCATCAGCACCCACTAGCGAAGGAGCTGGAACTTGAGTTAATTTTAGCTGCTGCTGTTTGTTCCAACCTCATTTTCAAAGAGGGACACAAAAGTATTGTAGAATTTCCCATGGACATTTTGCAGGGCACATCCAAACCCCAGGGTCACACAGCTTCACTCACAGAGCGCTGGGTTTCTATCAAGCCATTGTAGTCACGAGGTGGCCCAGGTTTGCTCCCAGCTGAGCCCAAGCTCACACAAACCTCAAGCAGTCCTGGCTGGATTTTCCAGCCACCAGTGAAATCCAGGGGGAGGATGGAGGTGGGGTTTCACCAGGACTAAGTTCTGCAGGGCTCTGTGTTGGATGAGTTAAGGCAACACACACACTGCAGACACAGCCACACTTAAACCTTTGGACATGGTCACCTGGGCAGGGTCCAGCAATGGGTTTTCAAAGCCAGAAAGGGCAGCAGAGTCCAAGAAACACCTGGCTGGCTTTTCACATTCTATACAATTTTAAGAAAGCTCTGGATATGTTCCCTCAGGAACAGGCCTGAATGTAACTCCTGGCTTTTAATGGAGACTTTTGAAGGATGGTAACAAGCTGCCTCTCAGAGCTCTGCATGCAACACTTCAACGTCAGTCCACCTCAAGTTACATCTCCCCAGTTCCTTTGCAACAGTTCTCCCAGTTCAGAGCAGCATTCCCAGGGAACCAAGTTTAACTAGGCACACAGAATTGTGACTATAACCAGACTCCATTCAGCTGATGGCTTTGTACTAATTACAAACCACTGAGCTCAGCACCTCCCACTCAGTGGTGCTTTAAACATCACATCCTCACTTATTTTGCCTTTATTGCTTTCTGTTCTCATGTCAGTTTTAAGTCAGTTACATTAGTGAGCAAGACATAGCTTGAACCTTCAACACACAGGGTCAGCTCTCTGCTCCCTTGTCCTCACCTCTGTGTCTGTGGGGCTGACAAAACAAAGGTACAAACAATAGCTATGAGCTTGAGAAGAGTGGCACAAAAAGGGGACATAGCTCATAGAGGTAAAAAACTATAAACCCTGTTTGCAGGGTATTAATGTGATCTTGGGCAAGGCTGCACAACAGCCAACAGCCCATAACTTAGTGTAGAAATCCTAGAAACTTTAATTTATAATCAAGCAGAGTGGGAGTACCTGCTGGATTTTTATGCAGTATCAGCATCTCGTATTCTTACAAGGAATTGCAGTTCTAAATAAGAACTCAGAAAAAAAATCAAGCTTCAGATGTACAAAATTGTTACATGGCCTTTTTTGTGTGCCTTGGAGACCCAGGCACTTCGCAAGCAGAGGAAAATTGAGTTGACTTTCCTTTAAACAGGAATAGATTGTTGAGCCTATGGAGTAATTTTAAATTTACAGAAATGTAAGCAAGAAAAACACAGACCTAAGAAGTTTGCCTGACAGAAGTGAACTGCATAATAAATGCAATGTTCTTAACTGGAAAGGTTACAGTGACCTACTTGGTTGGTCAGGAAGCAAGAGGAGATATTTTTGTCAAGCTGGAGCACCGAGTGTTTGCTAGAACCTCTCAGGGAGAGTACAAGGGGCAGCAAACAAAAATAGTCCTAAGCTAAAAAATACCTATGTAAACAATAGGAACAGTGAGTAACCTTGTGTTTGAGTAATATGGTGATGGTAAATAATATGCACAATAGCTAGAGGAAGTTATAAAAAGCAACTACAGGGGGAGGGGGAACTCAAGCTTTCCCAGAAGCCCAGTTTGCTCATGGGAAGCCACATTCATGAAAATAAGAAAACAGTTTTATTTTATTTTTGTTTTTAAAGGGATGTTCTTAATTGTGGATTCTTTTATTATGCAGCTTTGCAGCATAACTTTGGAGTATTTGGTCAAATGCCAGTTAACAGCAGAATAAAGCTCTGTTAACTTGGCCATTGTCTAAGTTTAGTTCAGGCAGAAGTGACTCCACTCCTGGTAAGGGGGGGTCTGAGAACACTGAAGGAGAAGGGAAAGCTATGAAGAAAAATAAATATAGACTGAGAGCAACAACTTCAGTGGGCAGGGCAGGTGCTCAGGACGGCAGGAGATAGGCAACAAGGGCATCCCAGGGCAGAGCCCTCTGCAGTGACACCCAAGAACCCATTTGGAGGATTAAATAACTCCTGTGGTGTGGCCAGGCTGGATAGAATAACCCTGGGCAAATGGCACCAACAGGCAGGATGCCAACCATGGTACTGACATACCTGATTGTGGGCAGAAAGCACTGACCATCACCTGGCTGTCCCCCTGTGTGTGCCCTCAGCACTGCATGGGTCACCTGCGACAGCACTCCAGGTCCTTCTCCATCCGCTGCCACCCCACCAGCTCCTGGGGAGGAGCATAGGTGGTCAGGAGGCACTCTAACACCCCAGTCACAGCCTTCACATCAGCCTCCGGGAGGTTTTCCCTTACCCAGCCCTGTGTCCCACCTCATGCACCCTCCTCTCAGCCTTGGAAACACAGCTGGCAGCCCCAGCACCAGCCCCTCAGGTTCAGGTCCAGCTCATGCTCACAGCCACAGCCTCTGCTCTACCCTACTCACCAGGCACAGAGCTGCTTTTGAAACCTTTGGCACACAAAAAGGGAGCTGGTTTCTCAAACTATTTTCATTCAAATTAGGAGGCAGATTTGTTAATGCAGAGACACCTACCCATTGCTCCAAGCTGCACCTCAGGCACCCAGCACAGTAGATAACAAGCAGAGCTTCCTCCTTCAGCAGGACCCTGTACAGCACATCCTCCATCAGCAGAGCTGGGCATGGACCAACAGGCTGAGGAGCAACAAGAGCAGCTCCCTGAGTCATAACTCACCATGCAGTGGCAGGGTCCACAGGGACAACATCCCTGCAGAACTCACAGGGCCAGGGTGATGGGTAAAGAGTGGCTTTGCTCTGCTCCTCTTAAATAGTGACCTTACCTCTGCATTTACCCAGCTGGTTCTGCCTGGAGCCACTCAACACCCCCAGCTGTGTTCACAAGCTAATGCAGGCACCAGGTCCCAAGGTGTTTGTCTGCAAGGGTCCATGGAAGATATGCTGAAGGCAGAACTTGTGTCCCAAAGCAGGGTCTGCCCCATCAAACAAAAGCACGGGGTAAAAATTATGAAAGAATTATGTCACTTAAACTCAGTGTGAAAAGGAAAACCACGCTGCTACACGCTACATAGCCCTGCCACCTGTAGCATGAGAAAGAAATCAAGGACTGTTTGAAATAAACACTTCCTACCCTCTAAAGCATCACCCTTGCAGGGACTTTGGCATGAGGAGATTCTCACAGAAACCATTTTTTGGGTTGGAATCTCTCTGTTTTACCTGCACTACAGGAAACACGCACGTGCTGATTCAAATAAAGTCAGAACGAGATTTGGAAGCCAAAAATCTGTTAAAACAAATCCTCGTAAATTTTATTTAACTCTTTTATTTACTGTTCACAGTGTTGACACAAAATGATGCATCGATGAAAAAAATAATGTTTTAATAAAAGAAAATAACAAATTATGATCCTTTAGAAATAATTTTCACTCAAAGTTTCCTCAAACCTCCGAACTGTACATCCCAACATCAAAATCTCTGTAGCACAGGAGCCTTGAGCCACTCACACCACAGGTACAGAAAAATCTGCTCACAGTTCATTAGCAACTACAAAAAGTAAAGAAAAAAAATAAAAATTATAAAATCATACCATTTTAAAGCTTTAAAATGCAAATATATATTTTTTTTTCTATAAATTTTCAGAGATTTCTAAAAGGCATCAAAATGTTTTGTTCTTAGGAAACTGATAAATTACTTCATAGAATTTAGTGAAGTTGCCTTTGGTAGAGGTAAAATCCATTTGAAAAATGGTTTCTATTTATGGCATCTACATATTTTCTGAAATGTTGTTTCCTTCTGAATTCACAGAAACTTGAACTTCATGATGGCCCTGAAAGAACATGGACAAGCAAGACGAGAGTTAGAAATTGATGCAAACTTTATGGCTCCTTCTGGCTGAATAAATGAACTCCCCACGTTTCTCCACATCGAAGCAAGTGCTGGTGATTTCTTTAAGAGAAAAGCAAATATAATCTTATTTTACTTTCTTTGGGCTTAGTTACGAAAACATTATGTTTCTATTAAGACAGAAAGCAGTTGGTGTTTATCTTCCATCACTTCTCACAAATGTGATTTGAGCAGCAGAGCCATTACCCAGCTGTTTGCTGGTTTCTCTGTTTTACCCTTGGTGTCTCACTATTTGATCGACTCCATGGAAAGCCAGAGGTATCACACGCCAGTTGATCCCCAGGGCCTGAGCTCCCAGCACGGGGGTGGGCAGTGACCCGAGGACAGGGCAGGGATGGATGCTGCAGGACTCCCTGCCCTCAGGACCAGAATTGCCCAGTTGTGCTGGAACCAAGCGCTGCGTTAGCACAGGTCAGACACCGGGCTTGGATTTGTTCTCAGGGCAGCAGCAAGAAATAAAGCTCCAGCACTATTATTCAGCCAACACAATGCTTTTAAGTGAAGAAATGTTCCTCCCTACAGATCTTGGAATTTTTTTGAAGCAAGGATCAGCAACTCAAGAACTGGAGTCCTTCTAAGGGTGCACTCACCCCTTGCCTCTTGCAGGCACCACCAGGCAGCTCAGCTGGCAGCCTCGGTCATGGTCTGAAAAGATGAAGAGGTGAAGGAAATTTAAAAAGGATCCAAAGAGGAGATTTATTTATTTTTTTTAAATCTTTTTTTGGAGCATGCAGGCCTTGCACCAAGGAACCACAAGGAATGCAGCACAGGCAAACCCTGCCTCTCAGCCAGCAGCATCCAGCACAGAGCTGGGGATGTGGTGGGCAGGAGCATCCCTGGGTTCACGTGGGTGTGACCAGCACAGAGCTGGGGATGTGGTGGGCAGGAGCATCCCTGGGTTCACGTGGGTGTGACCTGCTCCAGTGTCACGGTGTGTAGCTGCTCCCAAAGTGCAGGGGCTGCTACAAGGGTCAGGGTCTGTCCCCAGCAGGTGCTCAGCCCTCGGTGGCAGATGCAGACATTGTCCCTTCCCAGGGACCGAGCCTGAAAGCACCAGCTCTGCAAAAAACTGATGTTTTAGGAGAAGTTAGGGCAGAAAGAGAGCGTTCAGGTAGTGCAAATACCGGAATGTTTTTTAAATCATAGAATCATAGGATCATTATGTTTGGAAGGGACCTCCAGGGTCATCAAGCCCAACCTTTAAAGAACGTGTAAATGCTGTATTTTATTCTTTGTGCAGCCTTTAGCAGGAATAGCAGCCAAAATACACTCACTTCACTCCTTAGATATCTGGAATATGAGTAGTGTGCACTTAAGTGGAATTTCTTTGTAAAATCATCAGCCTGGTGTCGTTTCATGCCACCCACTGTTTGCATTCAAGTTTCACTTAAGTCTCCAGACAGTTCCCAAACCTGAGAGCTCAGCTGGTGTGGCCATCTGGGGCAGCTCTTGTGCTGGTCACGCTGTGGGGCTAACCAGGTGAGATGCACACAGTGGGGCCACGGTGCCACCACAGATGTGACACAGCATCTTCCCTGCACCAGCTGTCCCCTGAGGCCACGGGACACAGGCAGACACAGTCACTGGGAATGGGATCCACCGAAAACGGGGGCATCAGGTACATCAGCTCCCCAGGAGCCAGGGAGAAATTCAGGGGGGCCCCACAATGCTGGTGCTGAAGGGGTGTGCGAGCAGAAAGCTTCCCCATTTCTGTGCTGCAGCTTGTCACCTCCCAGCTTTTACTCTCTGGTCTGTGTTAAGCACCATTAGGATCAGAATTAATCACCTGTTCCTCAGTTTAGCATGTTGTCTTTGATACACCTCCACGGAGTCACTCAATTTGTACCACAGGACTTTTAAGGGATGTTACAGTCAGGAAACAAAAAAACCAAACACAAAACTCTCTACTGGTGTTCATTTAAAGCATACCTTTTATTTTGTCTGACACAGCTCTCTTCTATCAGTTTGAATTTACTTTTTAATTATGTACATTGTTTTTTTCATGGAAGCTCCAGACTAGAAATATGTATCTCATTATATTTTACGTTATTCAATTGACCTAAACACAAAGGCATTTTTCTCAAATACTGAGTGCTCATGTACCTTTTTAATTAAAGCTAAAAAGCTTTTAATTAAAACAATAAATCACAGACAGCAGGGTCTATCCAAATTGTCTTCTGGCCTGGGCATATTTTTCCTTTTGTGATCAGATTGACCCGAAAGGTAACAAAACAAGTGAAAATGGCTTTCCCAGTTAATTGATACAGTAGAAATTACTCCAGTATTCCACGTGGCCAAGGAGCAGATTTGAAACAGCACTGCTGTGGCCTGCTTGGGCTCACTTCAGACCATCTATATCTTTTTCCCATGGTATCCCCTAAATATTCACCCGTGGCAGCAATTAAGCCTCAGCCAGCCAGTAAATCTTCCCACGCTTTGGCTGCCACTCTAGCCCAGACCTTCCCTGCTCCCGTGTAGAGACTAAATTTAACTTTCTGGTGTGATTTTATTGTCTCTTCTCTGCAAAGCTGGGGTTTTCCAGAATTGGGTGGTCTTTATGCTGCTGGGATGTTGGTGTTGCCTCCAGGGCTGCATCCCCTGCCCAGCCTCTGCATCCTTGACCTGTTGGCTGCAGCAGGGTCGGGGCACAGGATGGATGTGGAGCTTCTCAGCAGTATCCAAATAGCACATGAGCCCAGAAACAGAAACCTAGGAATCTCCGGGAGCTATGATTCTGAATTTAGGCAGGGAAACTGCATTTCTTTGTGAATCTTTAGTTTAGAAACTCATTAGGAATACATCCAGTCCATCAGAAAAGAAAATGCATAATGCACTAAAGTTGGGTTGGGTATTTTTGTCCCCAAGACTCAAACCCTGTAAATTAAATGTGTTCTACATCCAGAATTTCTAACAGTCAGGATCTGTGCTTATAGAACACAGACTTTTACAATTATATTGTTATATATTTTATATATTATATTATTAGAATCTGATATATAGTATATATTTTATATAATCTAATCTATAATATATAATCTATATCTTATATAATCTTATATAATCTAATATATTATTATAATCTTTAAAGTAAAAGAATGAACAAATGAATTATTCCCTCAATTAATGATAGAATTTCAATTGATCTTCATATCCTCTCCAGTGTTACAAACACCTTTTCCATTTTGGGACACTGGTTTTTGCATGCACTGAGTGTTACAACCACTGAAACTCCCAATTGCATCTTTAGTACCGGGGCAGAAAATATTCCCTTTGTTGTACTCCTGTGGATATGCTGTGCTGCGTTGAGGAGAAATATTTTCAGAGGTGTCCAATGAAGTTGTAAATGGACTATTGTGTTTTCGAGGAAGATTCATTTGCATGTGAGAGTCAGTCAATCAAACATGTTCTTTAAGTTGTGTGTAGCAATATTTGTACTAGACACAAACTGGGACAGATAGAAAGGAAATCGCCTCAGAAAGCAGCCAGCAGAGAGGGGGGAAACAAGTTGGTGGGAGACAGCATTCCCTTGTTTCTTCTTTTGCCCAGAGAGGCTGTGGAGTCTCCTTCTCTGGAGACATCCAAACCCAGACTGGATGCATCCCTGTGTGCCCTGCTCTGGGTGGTCCTGCTCTGGCAGGGGGGTTGGACTCGGGGAGCTTTCGAGGTCCCTTCCAACCCCTGACACTGTGATTCTGTGATTCCCAGTCTCTCTGGCAATAAGTAATAGTAAGATGCATGTCCATAATATGTCCAGCTCTCCTGATTAGTCTGTCCTACCCAGTCCCAAAAATCTCATTCAATTCAAGGACAAATGAAAAGCAAAAGTGAAAAAAGAATATAAGAAAGAAAGAAAGGAAAAAAAGAAAGCTGGGTGACTCCAAGGAGAAACAAAATCTCCCAGTAAAGGCAGCAGTAAACTCAAACTACTTGCCCAAAGCTATCAAGTAGTAAAGCAGCAAAGACTTGGCTGGTGCTGCCGTGCAGCTCTGCTCCCGGAGGTGAAGGGGCTGGAACCCCAGAGCCAAGGAACGGCTGGAGAACCTCTCCTGCAGCTCCTCACCCACCTCAGCACCTGTGGCACAGACAGGACCCAGCAGGCCTTCTGTTCCCCAGAGGTCATTACTCGGTCCCTAAGTGTGTCTAACGAGGACCTGTCCTCAACCACCACCACCCTGGTCCCCCCCAGGGGTACAGCACAGGACATGGAGCAACATCCCGGCCAGCAGCAGAGCCCTGGCTGGGGCATCCCTGCCTCTGCACAGGGACACAGGCAGCCAGAACAAAGCCACCGTGCCCCTGCCAGTGCCACCCTTCTGCACACCACAGGTCTGGAGGGGTCTTCTTCCCTCTCCACAACTAGAAAAATCCCTTCCCTAAGTATTACCCCGCTTCAAGCCTTTTTTTCCTGTCTGTTTTTGGATCTCAGCCTTTAGCTCCTCTCCTTTGGGTTTCTTTATCCACCTCTGTTTATTTTTCTATTAGCTAGTCTGGAGGAGAGACAGCCTCGTGTTCCTCTTCTCGTGGCTGCACCTTGAACCCCTCACTAATGGCAAAGAAAGGTGCTGGTGAGACCTGAGCACAGGGAGGGGGCTGGAGCCACATGAAATCATTATTAACTGGGTTGTCGAGCGCCAGTCCCACCTCGCAGCTCCTGGCCTGTGCGTGGAGCAGGCAGCATATGCTGTGTGCAGAGACTCTCCCAGAGAGATGCTGGGGTCACACCTGGAAAAGAGGCAGAAACTCTCAAGAACATGGTACAGTGCTGTTGGAAAAGAACAGTAAGACAAACACAATTTCACCTTTTAGAGCTGAGGGGACTTTGGGCCTTTCTAGTCCTTCTGAACAGAGAACAAAGACAATACTTGTAAGTGTTTTCAGTTGGGGGAGAATTGTTTCATCCAAGACCTGAGGGATAGAGAGGCTTTGTCAGAGCACAGGCTCTAATTAAGTTTGCCATGCTCAGCTCGTGAGCTTTCAAACCCTTCCCGAGAAGAAAGAGAACAGGAGGTGGAGAGCAGCTGTTGGCAGCCATGACGGACGTGTGGAGCAGAGGTGGGGGATGAAACACTGCAGTTCCTCACGTGTCAGCACCATCCTGACTGGGAATGTCAAACACGCCGAGGCAGGAGGGATTACAGAAATGGTGTGTGCCTCCAGAAACTCCAAATCACAGCCTGGCCATAGCCTAGAGGGGTTGCCAGGGCTGCCCTATGGGGTGGCCTCTCCTGCTGATGCCTGTGGGACCCTCTGCCAGCTGACTTGGTGCCACAGCTGGGGTCTCCTGTGGGCAGTGAGCCTCTGGGCTGTGAGCTACCATGGAGTGAAGATGATGGGTGTTCACAGCAGAAGGTTAAGCTGCCCTTCGTAATGTACTTGGTGGTTTGCAGTGCACCCTCTGGAGTCTTTTTTTTGATATCTAGAATATACATTTGCCTCAAAAGAGGAACATCCCCATTGATTTTTAGGACATGGCTTTGCCCTAGAAACATTGTGACCTCTCCCAGGAGTTGTCCTCTGTCTCACTGTCCACATGAGAAGCTGCTCAGGAGCCTGGTGACACCTTCCAACAGCTTGAGCTGGCATGTCTGCACATGGGGGTTAAAGCCTGAGATGATCTTCACATCCCCTGCCAGCCCAGCCCCTGACAGCCAGGAGACCAGCTAGGTGCTAAAATGGTGACAGGTCCCCACTGGTGGAGCAGAATAACCAGCCATGCCTCCCTCCATTGACCACGGGGCAGTACCAGCATTCCTGCTGGCAGCACAGCACACCGAGACAGGGAGATCATCCCAGGCCACCTACAAGTGTTCAGTGGGGACAGAGTCACTCCCAGAGATGACCCAGTAAATCTTCTCATTTCCTCCACTTTTCCTCTCCTGTTTCCTGCCTGAGCTGGGTGAGCTGCAAATGCCATCAGAAATGTACATTTCACACCCAGCCACAGCAGCAGCCATCCGGGTGAGGCACACCAGTGACATTTTTCATGAGAATAACTAGTAAATGCTGATTATCATTTCTTCTAATTACGTATTCACAAGCCATTTGCACTCGTTGCCAGTTTTCCTGTTTGTGACCAGATGAGGCATATTTAAATGCAATGTTGCATATAAACCATGAGAAAATTCCTCCAGGCTGCCACTATTTGGTTCTTCATGTGACCAAAGCAAAACCAATCGGACCATCAATTGTGATTTGCAGAACAGGGTTTAATGGGCTGAGATCATGGAATGACCCAGAGCCAATCAAACTTGGTACACTCATACTGTTTCATGGGCTGTTCATCTGTAAATCACAGAACCACAGACTGGGTTGGGTTGGAAGGGATTTTAAAGCTCACCCAGTGCCAGCCCCTGCCATGGGCAGGGACACCTCCCACCACACCAGGTTGCTCCAAGCCCCAGCCAACCTGGCCTTGAGCACTGCCAGGCAGGGGCAGCCACAGCTTCTCTGGGCACCCTGGGCCAGGCTCTCACCACCCTCACACCAAACAATTTCTCCCTCCCATCCCATCTCCATCCCCCCTCTGGCAGTTGGAACCCGTTGCCCCTCGTCCCATCACTCCCTGCCCTTGGCACCAGTCCCTCTCCAGCTTTCCTGGAGCCCCTTCAGGCACTGGAAGGTGCTTCAAGGTCTCCCTGGAGCCTTCTCTTCTCCAGGCTGAACACCCCCAACTCTCTCAGCCTGTCCCCAGAGCAGAGCTGCTCAACATATACCTGTGTTACTTTTCCAAGAACCCATTTACATCTTCTTTACTACCCATTTACCACCTCATTACTATAATTGCACATTTGTTTAAAAAACAACTGCGATGCACAGCACCAGAATATTCCTGAATTAATGAACCATGCCTCGGATTCACTACTGAGAAAAAAACCCAGCATCATTTCAATCTCTTTAAAGAAAAACATAATTCTACCTGTCCCAGGACAGTTCTTGGGCCATCCATCCGAGGGCTGACATCGCTTTGCTACCACCAAGAGGGTTCTGCTGATCCCCCATCCTTGGACTTCCACACAGGCCACGGCCAATTCTTGTATCATGGCAGGAGTGCAGGGGGAGAGGCACCTGGAAATGTTATCCTAGGGCGACCAAAGGAGAGGAAAAAGGTGAAGAAAATTTATTTTATTTATTTTACAATCTACTCTGCTTTTAAATATTTCGTACTATTCCAGTTTGTATTGTATGGTCTACAAAGCACAGAGCTGAAACCAAAGCCTGCAGAGACTTGAGAAGCTGAGTCATTTGTCAGTTATCAGCTCTTCTGCTCAGAAAGATCTATCAGGATTCTTTGTATCAAACCAGCTATTTATTTGCTCTCTTTTTCATGTTTACAGATGGCTCCTTCCTTTTGTATACACTTGCTGCAAAGTAACAGTTCTTCCTCAGAATAATCTGTGAGGGAAAAAAAATCAGTGTCTAGTCGTTTGGTAAAGAATTAGGCTGGCAATATTTTTTTTCAACCAGAGCTATTTCATCTAAAGCACAAAAAAAAAAAATCACAAAAGAAAGAAAATGACTGGATCACATCCAAAAACATAAATAGCAAGAAAAAGAGGATTCCTATTGGAAATAAAAGAAATAATCATGGATAGCTAATTTTTATTCAGTGTCTTGAATGGAGAAGATGCAAAAGCTTTTAAAGAATTCAGGGACAATTTCTTCCTCGGGATCCATGATAAATAAGACGTACAGCCATCTCGTGTTGAGACACAAACTTCCATTACCCCAATTCAATTCCAAGCATTGAGCTCCTGAAGTTAATCTCACCAGACCGTATTCGTCATGCCCATTGAAGGATGTCTATTATTTTTGCTTTTAATGTTCAGTACAATTTTTAATGTATCAAGCATATGGAAAATTTATTTCTCCAAGAGCATGAGAGAGGAATAATATTTCTGCAGCAAATAAATGTCATTTGGCTGCTGCAAACACTCCCTGAGTGGCGCTGGGGGGAGGCAGACTCAGACAACACGCAGACATTCTGCCCGTTCCTTTGAAAAGGATAACGAAGGGAAATCTGCAAAGTGCCAATAGCACAACTGAATGTATTTTTAACTACGCAATTGTCTTTTACAGGGACTTAAATTTCATTCCCACCTGTTACTGAGCAGCCAGCAGCTCTCCTCTGAGTGAAACTGAACTGCTCGGGGTTTGCTTCTCCCTGAGCTGCTGTGGCAGGGATACACTGAAACAGCATCAGGTCAGCTCTGCTACACCAACAGGGTCTTGTGGTTCCCCTGCCAGGGATGAAGGTGGGATCCATGGCTCAAACCTGGCTCACCATGCAAAGGAAGAGCCATTCCAGGCTGCCAAAGCCACCTGCCTTGGCCTGAGCTTGCCCACCTCACAGTCACTGAGTGCTGGGAGTGCTGGTGCCTGAGAGGATCCCCCACATGCCTGAACACCCCCAAAACGTGCCTGAACACCCCCAAACTGTGCCTGAACCCCCTCAGGGTGAGGGACCACCCAACTGTGTGTGTCACGGGCCCGGCTGATAACATGGTGACAGAAGCTCCCTGTTATCCCCCCCCTCCCTCTCCCAGGGGAAGGCGACAGGGGAATAAGGGAGAGGGACTTTGAGGCTGGAAAAAACCCACTAGAGCAGTTTTAATGAAACAGGAAAAAATAACAACGACGAAGATGGTGAATTATATACAAAGCTGTAAATATTGTCAGACACGATGTCCACTTCTCTACGGCAATGATGTTGAGACCAGCAAGGTCCCAGACTGGGCCCAGCAGCTGTGTGAATCCATGGTTCCAGGTCCCCATGGGCCTGTTGACCTCTTCACTTGGCTGTTTCGGGCAGCAGGTTGAGCTCCAGGACACCTGGCTGCATCATTGATGTGCAGTTTTTATCCAAAATGCCTTTGATAAGTTGCAACCAGAGCAAACAAAACATGTGCAGGCACTGTGGGGGAGTCAGGACTGCAAATGGAGGCCAACCACAGCACCTAATGAACCTCAAGGGCTGGTGTGTAACTGTGCTGCAGAACGTGGCTAAGCAGCAGTTCAGATGCCTTCCACTCCTAACCTTCCTCTGCTTCCTCCTATTCATGTTTCTGAGAATAAGGAAATGCATACAAGATAAATTTAGGGATAAAATGCGCCTCTCTATGCATGCAATGAATAAAGGGGTATCTAAAACTGCCATTTTCCTGCTAAATTGTGAAAGCAGTGCTATCTGCTTCATGTCTGCCTGTTTGCTACCTGAGTGAATTCTTTGTTCTGTTCCTAGAAACAGCAGGTTCAGCACAGGCAGAGAGCTATAAATACTGCACTTCTACACACATACACAGATCTTCTTCTAATTGCTTTTGCAGCACGTTGAGTATCTGTGGAACACAGGATAGTACAAAGCTTCTGTCTCAGCCTGGTGATTCACAAGGGGTTCCTTGCTCAGATGGAGCCAGCAAAGCCAAACCATCACCTGCAGCCAAGGCCAAGCTGACACCCCCCAGCCCCACAGGACACAGATCCCCACGCCGGGTGATGGAGGTTACACAGTTTCTATTCAGACCTTTCATAAACAAAAAAAATACTCATTTTACCAATCTCCTCACATCTGTATTCCTATCTTTGCAGCGTTTCAGCCTCCTTGAGCAGTATCTGCTTTGGAAAAGTCCAGCGGAAAAGGTTCAGCAGTTTCTCTGAGCAGAGCTAACACATCATTTGAACACAGACTCACGCACAACGTTTGCTCTTTGCCGTGGAAGCAAAAATCTTATCTTCTGAAGTCATGTTCTTTGAAAATACTATCAATGTGATGAAAATGCAGTTGTAAATAATGACAAAATATTCTTGACCTACAGAAGAATGGTTATAACTTTCTATTGCCATAATGACAGGCACTAAAACTCCGCTGTAAAATCTTTCACTAGCTTCACACCACCTCTTTTACAGCATTAAAAATGTATTAAAACTGAGTTGTTACCATCTTGTAAAACTTGCTCATACTGTCAGCCCTGCTCTTTGTGATCACAGGATCAAAGGCAATTGTCAGGAAGTGGAGGGTTTAGTATCCAATTTGCAATAGGTGTCTTAAACCACCCTCCCCACGCCGGGGCAGGCAGAAGCTGAGGCAGTCTTACACCGTGTTTGCTATCGCTGATACCCTTACTATGAAAATATTTTTTTAAATTAGCTTAACTAGATTGTCAGAATTTTCATAATCTTTTTCCACTTACCTGTAATTCTTGGCTTAATTGCACAATAATGACATTTTTCTTTCCCATGTCTAATTGGATTTCGCAGAAATCCTGCAGCAACTTGTGACCACTTTCCATTTTGCAATTGTTTTGCTTTATTGACAATTAGATTAATTTGTCCTACCCATTTAAAACAGTCTGTTTATAAGGAAGCCCCTGCCGACATCTGCATTCCCAAAGGTCTGCTCACTGTCTGGATTGATCTCTCATTGTTTTTCTATCTTGGACATTATTATCAATGTCCTTGAGTTAAAGAGCAGATTCTTGATTATTTTAACTTTGTCTTTGGATTCTTTATGTAACCTTGGCATTGTTGTTTTGGTGTTAGGCAAATAGCACAATGAGCAACACGTCACTAATTGCCATGGAACGAATCAAAAATGTAAATACAGCACTGAAAATTGTGAGGCTGAAGATGGGCAAAAGTTTTACCACTTAGTCTTGATCTCCCACAAACTTCTCTGCTCAGGAGCAGGAAATTTGTTATGATTCATTTCAGTTGCTTGGATGGTTCAATACCTCCAGCTGACTGGGAAGTAGAGCCCAGTATTGCAACTTGTCAATCATGACACGAAAAGGGAACAGAGGAAGACAAATAATATTTATCAGGAGATAACATACAGGGCACTTTATATAAACAGTGTGAGCGCTCATCCTAATTAAATTGAATTTTTAAAAAATCACAGAAATATCTAGTTTAAACTGGATACACTCAAAGGCTTCTCAGGTAACTGTGCAAGTCAGGAAAAATGACCTCCAGTATTTGGTTCCTTTCTCTGTCAAAGAATAGATCTACTGCCAGAGGTGAGCCTCCTCACCCTGATGTGCAGAACTCCTTTGAAACATATTTTAGGTATTTTAATTCATTCTGCTTAGTAATAAAGCTGCAAAAAACCCTGTGTGTTTATACTGTCGTTCCTAACCACTAACACATTAAAACCATAGCTCATAAACAAGCCTTCCTGATGCTCATCTCGTGATGCAGTGCCATGAAGCAAGGATTGGGCACTCGTTATTCTGTGTTTATGTGTGTTTGCATTTAGATCACTTAAGAGTTCGGGAGGATATAAAAGAAGAATGGAATGTTTCTTCATCTCTTTTCATTCATTTACATAAAAAAATCTGCATATAAATAGTAAATCAGATCTAAACACGTGTTTTCTGGAGAGACATTATTAAAATACACTTCTTAATGCTAATTGCTGCCATCAACATCAATTTGTGATTGCCTGTTTCTGAATTAGACCAAGTAAACGATCTACAGCTCCAGTTTCTCAACACTATCATGGGCAGATGCATACAAAACATTAATTTCTGTAAGAAAATTCATTTCTCCAAACAGCCTCTGGTACAATTGTCATTGTTAAAAAAACTCCTTAACAAGAAGGAAGAAGAACAGCGTGCCAGTAAAAGACTGCTTCTTTTCTTGGCTGGGGCAGGTCCCTAGAAATATCAAATAGTAGATCACCAAAGAACATCGCCTGATCTCGTAAGGAGATGTTTTCTATTTTATACTTCAGATACACGATGCCAATGTGCTTAACAGTGAGGTATGAAAAAACAGGGCCACGAAGCTTTTGTTTTGCTAATGACTGGTGCTCAACAGCAGTTCCTCATTGACCCTGACCCCTTCTGATATATCTCACAATCAACAACCCACTATGAGAAAACACCTTTCAGTCAGTTTGGATGTGCACTTACCACAGCTTCACAGGCAACACAGATATATATATATATATGTTAAAAGAATTGAAACAGTGTTTGTGCCTTTATGCTAGCACACGAGAGACAGCAAACGTTTGGCTATTAACCTGCTTCTCTCTTCCCCTGAACAAAGGCTGAGATAAAGTGTGCGGCTCTGCTCAATTTAGTAGGCAAAATCTTTTGTTTTCCTTTCTTACCACAACAGTATATTTTGTTGTCTCAAATAAATTAGCAAGACTTCTGAAGAACAAACTGAGGGAGATGCAATCTCTAGTTCCCCTGCAGAAGAGCTTCAGAGAGAAGGTCCTAGCGATGCGGGCAGCCAAGCCCCTGTCCCACGCAGCCATTTGCCCCCAACACTTGCTGCTGGTGCCCTTAGGAAGCAAGAAGTCCCTTCAGCATCATACTTGAGTTTTAAATGTAGACTTCCTTGACCAAGCTGCTCATCAACACACCATGGCTCATGCTTCACTGGTACACAGCATTTTGATCTCCTGTATTAACTTCTCAGCAGCCATTCCCCCTCCCTTGTCCAGAACAATCTACTCAGTGACTGGCAGATTCAGAAGAAAGTAAAAAAACTTGGACAGGACTAAAGCATATGGCATAATGATGACTGCAAGTCCTGTGGCTGTGAACAAAAATTATCCCACAAATGACAAGAAAAAGGAAGCTACATTATTTATCAGTTAGAATTTATTTCCCTGAAAGAAAAATAGCATCATAATCATTAATGGGAATGGTGCTGGAATGTAAAATATATTTGCATGGAGCCTACATTTCCCGTAGTGCAGATTTTAGCCCTTGCATTCACTTAAGAGAACTTTAAAGGAACCTTAGAAGGTGGATGAGCTATTTATTAGCGATATATTGTGCAATTCTGCAATAACTTGGCTTTAAGATGCAAAAATCCCAACATCGCAAAATTCCACCAAATACAATGATGAAAACAGCTTTTTAAAAGTATTTTCTGAGTGCTGTTTGAAATGCAGACATAACAAAGATGAAATATATTCTAAATTCTAATAACAGGACTTACTCTGTTAAGTAAAAAAACCTTACACCTGTTACCTGCCTTCCCAAAGCATGAAGGCATCACTCAGGGCACCACTGCTCCTCGCCGTGTTGGGGTTCAACACCACCTGCCTGCACCCATCTATAGTCAAGTTTTTCCACTGACATCAAACTTCTCATATCAATTCCTTGGAAAAATTTTCCTTCCTGCATGCAAAACAAAAAAGATACCAACGAAACATGCAAATTCATCTTGCCCTGGCAGTGCTGGTTAATACTAATTTCTCTTCCACAGAAGTTTGATTTGCCCATGGATGTGAGAGCTTCTGTCAACACAAACAATGCAGGAGAGCCTCCCCCCATACAGCCCCGCACCCGACGGCCACGCAGGCATCTTAGACTCAATTTACTCTAAATCAAATCATTCATTTCTTACCACAAATAGGATTGTAATGGAGTTATTCATATTTGGCCAACATTAAAAATAGATATTGGAAAATGCTAGCTCAGCTCCCGAAAGAGCTTAGATCCATTACAAGTGCTGTCAGCGAGAGCTGCGCTGCTTCTGCTGTGCCCCTGCTGAGAGAGGCAGAACTAAGTGTTCACTCTGGGGAGAGGAGGAGGAACATCCGGAGAGCAGAGATGCACGGTTCCCCTGAGGCAGTGACCGAGGCACAGCTGCGGGGAGCTGGCTGCGAGGCGAGGCTGCCACAGGGACACTTGGGTGAAGAAGTGATGCAGGTGGCCAAGAAACCTGCACAGAGCTGGGGAGCTACGCAGCGGCCAGGAGACATCTGCCAAGCTGGCAGACAGAATGGGACAGCTCTCTGCAGCCAGCTCCACTCAGGACACCACCACGTGGGTCAAAACAGCTTGTTTGGTGTGGTTGCCTTTAACTCATCATTACTTTTAATATTACCTCCTAGCGCTGGGAGATGTAGATGTTGTGCCCCCCAGGCTGATGGAGGAGATAGCTGTTGGATTTTGTTCATGTACCTTCTCCCCTTGGCTCACCAGCAGCACGAGACCTATGCTGGAAACCCTGTCTTAGATCAAAGCTGTTTATAGCTGTCTGGCTGACCACCTTCTATTTCCACGTGGAAGGTATAATCTGCTGCTCAGGTGTTAAGAACAGTGTTTTTCAGTGATTCCTAAGCCCTTGTCTTTGACTTGACTCTAACAAATCCCAAAAATTTCAAATTGCATTTCATACTTAGCATCCCAACGGCAAACACACATCACTACTGCCAAGCAAAGATGAAACGTGGTCATTCTGGACAACAGCATGTTGGCTTTGCTCGTCATTACAGGGCACTACATGTCAAAGTCATCAATGCTAATAATAATAATTTCACCTGGAAAGACATTTTTCATCCAAAGATCACAAGCTGGTGTTTATAAACTTCAGCCAGGCCTCAAAACACAGCAGGGTAGCTCAGCTCAGCACAACCACAAATGCCCAGGCTTACTGATTTACTTGTTTTCTTCCACAATTTACTTAATTTCTTCTAAAATATCACAGGTTAAGAAGTCTGAACAAATATGAACTATTTTGAGAGAGACTTGTGATCTATGTTGCATCTAGGAAAATTGCTGCTCTGAACTATAGCACGTCCACATCTCTTTCTCCTGAGCCAAACAGGAAAGAAAAGATCCCTTCCAGCCCTTTCAGCCTGCAAAGAAAAACCTCCTTCCTCTCACACGCGTGGCTGTGATCCCTGTGTGCTCCTGCGGGCACATGCAATGGGCCATAGGGAAGGCAACCTGCACAGGGGGTAGAGGTTGTACTTCTTATTATGTTTTCCCATGAAAAAAGATCAATTAATAAATGCAAATGACTGAGACAATCAGCAAACCTTTAGAAGGGATGAGTAACAAAGACCTCCACACCATCCACCACCTCGGCCAAATGAATTACAGATGCTCATATCGAAGCTTTCCATTTTCTGACCCTGTAGGCGATGTCTTCTCATTTCAAGAGACAAAATCAGAATGCATTCTCATTTTTGGACCACTTTGCAGCACTCAGAGTGGAGGACCATGCACTCTCAGCAGCTTTGTCCCATTCTGCCCAAGGGTTGCTCTTGCAGCCCCTGCGCTGGGGCTGGGCTGCTCAGGGGCCTTCCCTGCCACAGAGTAACTCTCAGGGGTACTCTGGGGGAAAACTATCAGTGCTGGTATCAAATTTTCTGAGATTTCTCCCAAAAGAAAGATCTTACAAATAGATTTTCCAATATTGCAGGCGGTGGGAGAGATTTGCAGGCTGAGGAATTAGTGCAGGTACAGTGCACCAGGAGGATAAACGGATAAGGAACTATTTAGGGCCATTCTGAATCTATTGACATCTGCTGAGTCTGTGTGTACAGAGGATCGCTGGGGACAGCTCTAAGCCAGTGCCAACAGCGAGATATACACCTCCTCCTTCATCAAATACTGCCTTACAAGGCTGAACACTGAGCAAGATCAACTGAACACAGATCTTAGCGTGCAGGAGACAGCTTCACAAAAAGAGTCCCTGAACACTCAGATTTTCTTGCCTCATCTTCAGAAAGTAAACAATACAAAATAACAATAACCCTGCATGAACCCATACCTAAATATATTTACATTTTTGTACATAAACACCATCTATATTATTATTATTTTCTGTTTCATTAAAACTGTTCTAGTTTCTTTCCAACCTCAAAGTCTCTCTCCCTTATTCCCCTGTTACCTTCCCCTGGGAGGGGGGGGGTTATCAGAGAGCATCAGTCACCTGGTTATTTGCCAAACCCATGGCACACCCTCACCCTACGCAATGTCACAGCATTCCAGCATGGCATCTTCTCTCCAAACAGCTGCTCTCTCATCCCACCATCACCTTGTGCAGCCACTGGTGTGGGCTGTCTCTGCCCTGCAGCCCATTCATTCCCCATGGGCACCAACAGCTCCGGGGATGGGACCCTCCACCCCCACAGCATCTCTCAGCCCCCCCAGGGAGCAAACAGCCAGCTGTGCTCCCCAGACTTCATGGGGACACTGCAGCTCACTGCCTGCACTACCCAAACCCCAGTGGTGTTCTCCCAAAGGTGTCAGCAGCAGTGGCTGCTTTCTGTGCAAGTTCTGTAGAGCATTATGTAGTAAATTGCCTTGCTAGAAGTTACCAGGAGGCAAGAGAAACCATGTCGGTACTCTGCAATTTTAGAGAGAATAATACATAACTTCAAAATACACAGGCCTTTGTTGGAGTGTGCAAATCACACCCCCTGGATCTCCTGCCTGCACCCTCAGCAGGGCAGCAGAAGCTTCGCTGGATGAAGCTGGGCTTGAAACCCCAACCAGGAGGTACTGCCCTCGGGCAGCATCCACAGGCTTCAGCCCTCCTCACGCAGGGCAGGGCAGGTCTGAGCCCTAGCTCAGGTCTTGAACCCAGAGAAATCTCAGGACAGCCTCACACAGCCCATGAGCCCAAGCTGTGGAAGTGGGAAGCCGCGGGAAGCAGCGCAGAGCTGTGTGCTGTGCTGGCCAGGGTGGTAAGCAGGGGTATTTTTTATCTTTGGGCCTCCTGTGCTATCTTCAAGAGCCCAAGTTTTCTGTAATCTCGGCTTTCCAAAGTTGTTGATGTTTTCACTAATCCCCTTATCGCAGGCTGGAAGCTGGCTCTGTGTTTGCAGCTGCTGTAGCATTTCCCCCTTTTCCCAGCGCTTTTTCCATCACTGGTTGTACAACACCGCACGGTGTTCCTGCAAACCCTCCAGAGAACCCCAGCATTTACATACGAATCTGATTTCACCTGGATGCCTGTGTATCCTTCAGCATCTTATACAGGAGGGCTCTTGTGGCATAAAAAAAAAATAATAAGAGAACAAGCCATTAAAATGCAATAACCAACTTTCAAGAACCATTTGACTAATTCCCTGATTCGTGAGCTCCTAGGCAGCCACCACAGCAAAGTGGGGGAATAAAGAGCAGGAATGCTGAGCAGTCAGAGCAGTTTAGCTCCCCCTCCGAGCGCCACCTTCCCTTTGAACTTCTGCTCCTTTTGCTCATTTTTTTTCCTTTTATTCTCGAGGTGCTTTACTGTGAGGAAAGTGAAAATAAGTACACAAATAAGATTATCTGTAATGGACCCCAGTGGGAAGGAGAAGCAGAATGAAGTAGCCCTAAAGCAGAAATAGCTTTGAAACAATAATATTTATGCAGGGAATACATTTGCCTGGGATTGCGACAGGCCCAAAAACTAAAGGTTTTTGTCTGCATTTGCCTATTCCAGGTTGAAGGCAGCTCCCTGCCTGGTGCAGGAGAGGTGTTTGCTGCTCTCCTCCGTGCGGTTTGCTGGCGGGGAAGGCAGCTGCTGCTCCCTCCCCCGGCTCCATTGCCAACCCCCCGGTGCCTCTTTTAACGTTAATCAGACATGAAGACTGGGGGTCAGATCTCAGTAGTTTGGCTTTCATGTTAATGAAACATCTACTCATTGTACAATTATCTCTTAAGCATACTTTTCCTGGCTGTCACACAACTCACGGTAGCACTGGCTGGGTTTTTCTAATCAAAATGTGCAATCATTAAGTGGGATTTGATTTCATGTAAGGAACGTCAGTCTGCTTTCCACTCCCAGGAGGCGAGCTGGTGATCCTGGTCTCACACCCATCAGAAAAAACAGGAAGAACTGAAATTGCTTTGCTGTGCAGGTGCCAGGAGGATGTATTCCTCGGGACTGGTTATTTCTCGGGATTAATGCACTCACCTCAGTGCAGCACTGGGATCGCCTCCAGGGCCAGCCTTCCAGTGCAGGCTGGAGTGATGTGACAAAAAGGTTAAAAATCCTTAAGCCCCAACTCATGACTACAAACGAGCTTCAGTGGGAAACAGTGCGTCTCCACATAACAGAGATTTGATCAAGAAACAATCTTTAGTGAAATGGTTCTGGTTTGTTAACTCTTCCCCTGCCACAGCCAGGGGTTTTCAGCTGCTGCCATCCCCTGTTCCTCCTGTGCTGTGTTGCTACTCTCACAACAAAGATCATTCCAAAATTTTGCTGATATCGTTCCAAAAAGTGAAGTGGCCTCAATTGATGACCCTTCAGGAGCTCCTCTGGCCACAGCCAGAGCCATTCACCAGACACAGACAGCCCCGGGTGACACCTTCGGGACCCCAAAATCACCTCCTCCCCAAATCCCACACCGGGCAGAAAGCAGAGCCCAGGACACCACATTTCACACCTGGAGGAGACGTGGGTGGCTGGAGGCTCCCCTGGTCCCCACCGCCCACATTTAGCTTGTTTTTAAGATATGCAATTGAGTGGGAAGGCCATTGGCAAAGATAGAGCAAGCATCACTCTGCAGAGGCTCAGGTATAGACCCTCACTTGCATGTCCCGGCTTTTGACGTTAGGCATTGCTCAACTCTCCATTAAATCACAAATGGGTTAAATTTTCTTTTTATCTTTGCAAACATCACATACTGTGCCAGAGGGATGGCTGAATATGACAGTGGAGACCAGCTGGCTCACTGCAGGGGCTCTGGGGGAGGAATTCAGTACCACCACAAAGTATTTCTCATCAAGAATTTTCCCACAAAGTGCTTTTTCCACCAGAAAATGCTTATTCATCAAAGTGAAAACTTTTCACAGAAGCACATCAGCTCCGTGAAGCTTCTGTCGGGAAATGGTTCTCAAGTCCAGGAAGGACTTCTGGCCAGCCCCTTTGCAGAGCAGAGATCAGCCCCAAGTCCCTGCTCTGACCTGTCTGTCAGCAGTCCCACAGGACCGACATTTCCCACCATTTCCCACGCACTGCTCCACGTGCTAACATCCCACTGTCACCATGATGTGGGTGTGCAGCTGCTCATCCAGCCACCTCCCTCACACCCAGATCAAAACCACCCCTTCCTCATTTGCCATCCATCCTCATTTGGGGGATGCACAGAGATGATGCTGAAGAAATGCACTCGCCTCCCTCAGGCACAGGAAATGTTTGAACCCATATAAAAAACACATCTCGGCTAAGGGTCACCAATTGATTAACAAACAGATTCCTAAGAAAGAAGCACTGGAAAGCTGTAGGGGTTTTGTTGCTTTTTTTAGAGTTACTTTTAAGTTTAGAATTTCCCTTTCATTGATTTGCCTCTTTTCTTAAAATACTGCAAAAGAAAAAAAAATACAACAACATTTGCTTTGTTTCTGCAAGAAAGCTAAAGAGATCTCATTTTGGGCCAGCCGAACCCGTGATTTGAATTCATTGGGTTTATATTTGGAGAGCAAAGCAGGAACAGCAATCAAGGCATCTCCTGCCCCAGGTGGGGTATCAGGAACTGCTCCTGCATCAGGTGGGATGCTGCCAGGTACACCACAGATCGTTCTGGGCCCTCATGGCTGATCCCCACTTCCAGTGATGCAAAAGGACCCACTCAGGAAGGGAATTAATGACTCGCCAGACTTTATATTAAAACTGCGATCGGTACAAACCAAGCACTCAAGTACTGATACAAAACAAGGGAGTGCTGACATATTCTGCTCATTCAAGATCCACACCTTGCAATAACAATGAATTATTTGAACTTTTTTGCTATCCAAGCACCAGCTGTATTTATTTTCATTAAATTGATTTACATTTCTAATAAAACATTGATCCTTAATTACATAAAAGGCTGGATGTCTGTTGGGGACCTACCCTCTCTTCCTTAAAGTCAATAGGCAGCACAGTCAATATCAGCCTGAAGCTTTGGGAAGGAATAATCAAGTTTTAAATATCCTGCAAACCCAAGTCTTAAAGCACAGTGTCAGCTTTTCAATAGGCTTTGTTTTTGACCGGATTCACTTCTTTTTCCCAGCTGAATCTGAAGAGCTGCTTTCCAATGGAACAGTCAGCATTAGAGAGGGAAAGGACCAGTCCCTGTGATGGTTGCAACTTGGGTGCCCTGTTCTCCAGAAATACAGGGAGAGCTTGTGCATGTGTGTCTGTATGTGTGGGGCGGGGGGGAGGGGGGGGCTGTGGCTGTGTGTCCACCTGCATGTGGGTGTCTACAGCTCCATTTCCCATCCACCTTTAGCAGATGATAAGCCCCTTCTCATCACACTCTTCCAATCTTGCTGTGCTCTTCAGTTGTCCTAACCTGGCTCCTTTATGGTGATGCATTCAGTTTCTTATTAAATCTGCTAATCTATTCCAGCTTCCAATAGCACAATATGCGAAGCAGCTATCAAGTATATAGGAGATGTCTTTTTGTCATAAATCTATAATATGAGAATAATGCAGTCTCAAAAAGGGAGAGGACATACACTCAAGTGTCAAGCACGAGATTCAAAATTCAGACTCTAAGTTGGATAACATCCTTCACTTTTGCATCTGTAAGATAAATAACGAGTTTAATCTTACTGAAGATCCTCACTTGCCAGGTTTTCAGAGCATCTCCATCAGTGAGCTTTGGATACTCAACCAGCCTGTTCCTGTTATGACCAAATTCAAACAGAGTTTGTGTTCCCTGTGTGAAGCTGAAGCAGACTCGGTTTCTTACACTTTCTCTCTCTTCTCAGTGCTGTGGGCAACTGAGCTCTTTACAAGGCTTTGAGAAGCAGAAAAGCATGAAAAGGTGAGATGCTGCAGAAATTAGTGACAAGACAACCGTTAGGACCTCAGACCATTTTACATACAGTGCCAATAGCAAAGGTGCTGAGCCTCCTCCCTACAGCTGCTGGAGGCTGCAGCTCTGCATAACCTGGGTGGCACTTGGTTTTACTCTCACACGAGATCACAAAAGCTGCAGCCTGATCTCAGGTGGGATACTCCCCCCCTAGATAAGGTGTCATCCTCCAGTCTTCCTGCCCCCTCCTAACTGTGTCCATTCCTGAGGACTGACCAAGCCTGCCAAGCAGGACAGGCCTTGGCCAGGCTGCTCTCACACCAGTCCACGTGGCACATTTTAACCACAGCAGTGAAAAAATACCCCCCTAAACACTCTCCTTACTGCTGCTTTGCTTCTGCTGCCATCCCCCAGTCCACCTCCTGGGGTTTCCATACTAAGAAGCCCAGGCAGGATTTGGTTGTTGACCCCAAAAACACCATCTTCACAAGAAGTTTCTCACAGACACATTTGTGGGGTTTTATCTCACTGAAATCACAGGCTGGTCCTGGATAACAAACCTGTTCTGGCTAACAACTCAACACCGATGAGCTGAAAGCAGGCCATTCATTTAGGATAAATAAGGGGAATTAAATGCCTGTTTGTACATTGATGGGCCAGCCAATAAAGGTCACTTGTCAGGGAGCAGCATGCCTGAACAGGGCTGTGAGCAGGAGCAGTGCAGGAGGATGAGGGCTCTGCTGGGGACCTCCACCTGCAAACACCTCCAGTGCACCTCTGTGCATTGGCTTTGCAAAACAGAACAGAAGGAAACACCAAACAGCTGCACAAATAATAAAGAGAAATATACTGCTCGGTGAAGCACCAGAAATGCTGCTTGTGAAATGCATCCAGAGCTCTGGGGCAAAGCATTTTCTGGAAAGGGTCTTGAGTTATCGGGTAAAACCTCTTGGGTTTGATTCCCACCATGGATACGGAAAGGCAAGGGCAGGTTTCTGAAAGCAGTTAAGATGACATCACAACCTCCTAGCACCGTGAAAGCTTCACCTTCTACTGACATCAGCCAAGAGAGCCCTGATTTTCTCTGCCACTCTTTTTTTTTCTCAGTTCCTATACTAGAGGACTTTACAAATTGACAGCCAAGGACAGTACTCGTATTGTCCTAGTTCTAGAGAGCAACAGAGGAAAACAAAGAAAATAGGAGTCGAAAGTATGAGATTTCCTCCACTCCCAGACTGGTTTGGGTTGGAAGGGACCTCAAAGCTCACCCAGTGCCACCCCCTGCCATGGGCAGGGACACCTCCCACCAGCCAAGGGTGCTCCAAGCCCCATCCAACCTGGCCTTCAACTCTTGTTAATCTATGTATTTTCAATCAAGTTTTGTTTCTGTTCGTTATAGATATTCAATAAATATCTGATCTATACAACTGAATATATGGTGGTATAAAAACCATCCACTTAATTAACAAAAGCATTACTGCTGATTTCACAGAGGTGTTGCTTGTGTGTACATTTGATCTTGCTGAAAGGTATAAAAGGTGGAAAAAAATAACTTTTATAAAGCATTTTTTAAATAGATGAATGCTTCCAGGTGTCAAAGGCTTGTTTGTCAAATCATAATGTGCTCCAAACAACATTTTGCTTTGGAAAAATAAAGATGGAAAACTGTGTGTCTGTCCAAACAAAGAGTCCAGCACAGAGCCACAAAGGTGATGAAGGGAGTGGAACATCTCCCTTGTGAGGAGAGGCTGAGGGAGCTGGGGCTCTTCAGCTTGGAGAAAAGGAGACTGAGGGGTGACCTCATGAATGTGTATAAATATGTAAAGGGTGAGGGTCACGAGGATGGAGCCAGGCTCTGCTCAGGGATGGCCAGGGATGGGACAAGGGGGAATGAGTGCAAGGTGGAACACAGGAGGTTCTGGGTGAACATGAGGAAGAACTTTGTCACTGTAAGATGACAGAGCCCTGGGCCAGGCTGCCCAGAGAGGCTGTGGAGTCTCCTTCGCTGGAGACATTCAAACCCCGACTGGGTGCATTCCTGTGTGACTGCTCTGGGTGGCTCTGCTCTGGCAGAGGGGTTGGAGTAGATGATCTTTCGAGGTCCCTTCCAACCCCTGACATTCTGTGAGTCTGTGAAAGGTGAGGGTTGTTCCTGAGGACCAGCCCATCCTTTTCTTCTGAAAATATCTGCCAGCAACCTCCTGCTCAGCTCCAGCAGCAGGCAGGAGCAGTCCCCAGGGACATCAGACACTCCTACCCACTTTGCACCAGGAGTCCTGCATCCCCTGCAGGCTTCTGGACCACCAAAAGTAACTGCTGAGAGAGGAAAAACAGAGTTTTCATAGCACAGCCTCACCTGAGTGTGCTCTGCTCCTGCTTAGGTGAGGCTTTAGAGGATTATCTGTCAATTGAAAACAAAAAAACCCCCAACCCAGCCCTCTGCATAATCTGAAATTCAAATCCAGTATTTCTGGATATTCACAAAGTCCTGACAATTAAAATGTGCTAATGCCATGCAGATTGTTACAAATGTATTATGCTGATTTTATGTTGATGAAAGTTTAAATATACACCGAATCATCAGCCAGAGACAAGAGGGGAGATGCTCACACATCATGACACCGCAGAGCTGCGGCTGGGTTCTGATTTCCTGCCGTGCCTCCAGTAAAGCCAAGGCACCCAGAATATCAAGCGTTTGTCTGAAGGAAAGCACATCACAAAGTCAGAATGTTTTATTACAAGACAAGACAGGGGCAAAACCAGAACAAAGACTAATTTCAGAAGATAGCTAAAGCTGCAGAGGGATTCTGCATTTGCAGTCCTCCTTGCTCCCCGTGTATCTACTAAAGGTTCAAACCTATTTTAAAAAATCAGAACAAAAGTTGAAGCGTGAGTTCTCCCCACACTGGGACTCAGCAGACCATATGTTGCATGGGTAATGTTGGGTTTACAACTAACAGGCATTCAAAGAGTTCTGATGTAAGGCACCAAAAGGAAATTTCCAGGATAAAGTTTGAAACACAGTTTATGGCTGGGTCATGGACAGGTGCTGTTTGATCATTTCAAGGCATACATTTACCTCTGCGAATTAATAAATTCAATTGAAAAATATCTTGAGGCTAACAGTGGGTTCTGAGTCCACAAACCAGGAATAACCCCACTGGGAGCTCCACCTACAACATTTAGAGGCAGTGTTCAGGATGAGGAGCAGATAAATCCAGGGAATGTCAGAAATCTGGGAAAGAGGGACTGGGTGGGCAGCCCCCAGAGCTCACAAGCGGGTGTGTCCCTGGCCCCCCAGAGGATAAGTCTTTTCTGATAGGTGTCCAGGTACCAAATACACCATAATTCTGTTCATAAACAGTCTGTCAAATCCTGGAATCAACTACTCCAAAGAAGAGGATTGATACTAGGAGAGATCTCTGCCATGTCTAACAAATAAATGAAAATCTTGTAATATGAGAATTTTGCATAGAAATCAACAAACTTAACTCAAGTTTATTCTTATATGGTTTATTTTCAACAGGTTTTTATCACATTTCTCCTCTTTACCTGTAATTTTATTAGAGGTTTTTCACAAGCTCGCATTCTTTCAGGACATAAGCCAAGACTCATTGCAACCCTCTACTTGTCTCAGTGAGGACGGATGAAATCCTTCTTTTTAAAGCTCAAACATTAAGTGCAACTTGAGTATTATAACACAAACAGAGCTTTGAGTTTCAAAGGTAGAGGCAGCAGGCGGTGGTGGACGTGGGTGTGATGCATACATATTAATGCCCCTCGTGTGTTATTTATCTTCACTTGACATAAATCGCATCCCTCTGTTAGGGCCAAAACTCAGCCTCCCACAGCTTGAACTGTTAGCAGCTCTGGATGAGCGAGCTTTGCCAGGAAGGGCACAGATTAACAACAGGTCACTCGTTGTTCCTTGGCATCACGGGTGAGCTCTAACTGCTCAGCTCAGGCCAGAAACCCCCCAGCCACACAGCTGCCCCCAGCAAACACATTGAGCTCTGGGCTGAAATGCACCCGTTACTGTCACAAGTGTTAAATCCTCTCCCTGCTGGTGATTTTTCAACTTCTAAATTACAGCACTTACATTCTTGAGGAGATCACCTCGTGTGTGCAGCGTCCCCCAGCCCTCGTGCACTGCAGTATGATGGAACAGCTGGCCAGGCCACCCCCAGGCAGGGCAGCACGTGCCATCTTGGTGTGCACTTTATCTCTATTTCCATCCTTCTTCTACTAGGAAATGAGATCAGCCCTACCAGAAATGGTAATTTTCCTCCTGTCACTTGTTACTGCCTATTTTTTTTACCTTTTCCTGTAGGCAGGAGTGGATCACAAACAGTGACAACTGATTTCAAACACTTTCATGCTTAGAGGAGTAACTCTTCACACCGAAGAACCAGCTCTCCTCTGCTGCTCCCCAAACCACTGATAAACCACAGGTTGTTCACTCAGATCCTCACCATGGATTCTGCTTCTTCAGTTCCTCCGTATCACAAATGAAAAGCACACACTGTGCAGCTGAGAGTGGAGAGAGCCATCTTCCAACCTGGGGTGGACACCTCTGCAGGGAACCCTGCCAAGTGCTCCATGGATCAGGGTGTCTCACTCAGCCTCCTCTCCCAGCCAAAGGAAGGACCTTTCCTGCTAACTAGTTACTTGGGCTCAAAGTCACTACATACTTCTCTATACTTCTACTGCTCCAACTCATGAGACCGCTCATTGCTATGTTAATCTTCCCCGCCTGCAAAATAGCCAACCCACATCCTTCAGGAGGAACTGATACAGCAAAACAAACCCTCAGCAACCCCACGAAATGGTGAGTCACAGTGAGGGGGGAAGAGCCCCGGGGCTTCGTCTACAGCAGGGATAACAGCTCTATAACCTCACTCCTTTCTGGAGAGCGCCCAGGAAACACAAATTCTTACATGGGTGGGAAAGGGAATGAGGGGAAAACTCACATTTCAGGTGCTGATGGCAAAAAAAATGAATTTAAAAAGTATTTGCAGTTGAAATGATTAAGGAGCAATTTGTTTCCCTAATTATTTGTAAATAATAGATGGCTAAATACCTCATTTTATAATAAAGCAGCTAATTCTCAGAGCTCTTTGCTTGATTTGTAGATTAACAGACTGGTTTGAAGTAGCTCACTGAGGCTTTATTCTCAGTAAATCATTTTACACACAGTCTCCTTCAGAGGACTGGGCTGACTTTGGCTGCATTCCCAGGCATTCATGGGATACAGCCGGCTGAGTGCCATCCTAAGGAGGAGAATCCGGTGTCACCAAGAGAAGAAGAAACCAATAAAGCCACAGGTAGCCATGTCCCAGCAGGTGAAAACCAATAAAGCCACAGGTAGCCATGTCCCAGCCGGTGAAGCTCACTGCAGTTCACCGAGGGTGGTGGCTTCACATGGGCTGGGACCTGACCCAGGGAAGTAACAGACTTCCCTCTCCTTTTCCACTTCATGGCAGAGTTCTCATTACCTGCTGTGCTCTCACCACCCACACTGAGCAGTTGTCCCACATAGCTCGACAGAGGATATTGTGCTCCCTAGGAAACTCCAGCTCCACCACCTCCAGGCGAGGGTGGCCTGACCTTGCCATCCTCATCCCCAAAGGGCCTTGGGATCACTGTCCACATCCCCAGGGACCAGATCAGGGAAAGGAGCCAGTGCTTCTCCCCAGGCTACAGGGTGCAAAGCTGGATGCAAACAGAGGGCTGATGCAATGCCAGGTGATGGACAGAAGAAGTTGATTTACACAGAAACTTCTCTATAGAATGATAGACTGAGATTTTATGGAAATAAGAAATTCCCTCAACTGTCACCTCAAAGTTTACAAGCCACAAGCTCCCCATTAACTCTCCTTGACAGGAGGATTTACTTATGGGATTGGAAATAGGGAAAGAAACACATGCCATGTTTCTGGGGCTCGTGCCCAGAGGTGATAGACAGGAGTAAGGCTGATTTTGCAGCATCTGAGATCCTGGTGAATTATAAAACTTATCTTCAGTTATAGCTAAAAATCCTCATCACCAAATCCATGCCAAAGAGAGAGCAAGAGCACAACAACATTTGACCTTTTTCAGAAGCATTGCCCAGAACACGTTGCAGGGGTCAGGCATCACTCCATGACAACTCAGAATGGTGTGACAGGGAGGAGAGGTCTAAAAACATGAGATATGGAATTAAAATTGAGGAAGGACATAGAAACACGTGTCCCAGAGAAACCAAATATCAACTGTTTTCCAATTCAGACACTTCATTTAAGCAATATTGCCTAGAAAAGCATCTCTATCACGAGCAATCTCTCTGATATATTTCTAGATTTATGAGGAGGAGATCTTTGAAAAGCCTTAATTTTGGTAGGTTTCTTCCTTGTTTGCTACTAATCTTCTTGGTAGTTGCAAGCCTGCAGTAGAGTCACATAAAAGTGTCTGATTCAGAGAACAAGAGATTGAGTCATACCTGCAGTCTATAAACCAAGCAGGGCACCCGCAGAGATACCAGAACCCCAAGGTGAATTCATTGCTCTCAAAGCAAGTCATTCCCAAGTCACTTCTGAATTGACGGGATCACAGCTCCATTGGAAAATTGAAATCTTTATTTAAGGGCATATTCTGCTCGCCTCTCCCATGCCACCTCTCTGTGCTAGGAGCAAAGCACATGTTGGGTTACAAAGTGGAGACCTGGGTTTGGAAGGTCAAACCAAGCCAGACTAGATCAGAAGGTTTAACTTGGACTGGTGAGTCTGCTTCATTCATTTTAAATTACACACAAAGCCAACATTTCATTACATGTGATATGATGGCTACCCACTCCCCCATCACCAGCAGAACCTGCTTCCTTGCTGGTTTCTAACGTCAATATTGTGGCATCTTCTGCACTGATGTAAAACTGCATGTAAATTTGAGTGCTTTGGGAGGGAAAAAATGATAAGACTTTTGTGGAATCCCAATTCCCTGCCAAAACCTGTTTCAATTGGTAGCATGCAAGTTTAATGAGGCTTTTTGTGATAGTTGGAAGCCTGGCACTCTAAGCAAGCTTGAATTTTAATTTTTAGTTTTTCAACAACAGAGCTAAGCACACATTAACCAAAAAGCCATTACTGCTGACATCCCAGCACTTACCCCGTGCCATCCCAGACAGAAACACAAGGTGAATGGGGCTGGAGCTGCAGGACACAGGCTGAGGAAAGTCAAAGTGCTGGTTTTCATTCCCAAAAAGTGCACTGAAGGTTTCAAAACACAGGAGGTACAGGGACAGTCGGCGTTAAAAGTTACACTCCCACCTTTCCCATAGGTGGGAATTGCACAGCTACAGAAATGATGGCAAACTGGGACAGGCACCAACAGGAGCCTCAGCTGGGGGAAATAGCAGACCCTTTCCTGACTGAGCCTTCACACACAGAGAGCAGGAGAAAAGGCTTGAGTAGGGCTTGGGGAGCAGGGTGGGGTGGGGAATGGAGAGTGAGACCTTGGTGCCAGGGAACGCTCTGCTTCTCCCCCACAACCTGCTCCAGTGCCCAGGAACTCCAACTGACCCACAGGAGTCCCATCAATGGGATGGATCACTGGGACCTTCCTTTGGTCTGAGACAGGGAGGAGCTGGACTCCTGCAAGAGCCACCCCATGACAGACACACTCCTGGAAGCTTCCCAGGTCCTGCCTTTGGGATGGGAAGGTGGGATCCTTCCCAGGGCAGATCTCAGGCGAGGATCTATGGCTTCCAGTGGCACCTCACAGCCTGTGACTTTCCCCAGACAACCCCCCAGAGCAGTGCTGCTATATTTAGATGTGTTGTCTCTGAGGATGTAAGTGTGGGTAATTAAGTGGCTCGCTACATTATTCAAAGAGATATGCAAACCAGCCTTACGTGCAGTGCATTTTTTAAGCTCTAATGTTAAAAATATGTTTGGGAAAATTCATAGTGGGCCACAGCTGTTCTGGGATGAAAATCAGCCAACTTATAAGCTGGAACAAACCACACAAAAATAGTTCTTCAGAAACTGTTAGAGCCTCTGTATTCACACACAGCTGGAATTGTAAGGCTACCAGATGCAGAGACTGCAACTAGCACATTATTTACAGCCCTAATATTTCTTAAAAGTTTATTCCCCTAATACTGGTTTGACTTGGCACAAGGATCACTTAATTCTCTGGTACATACATGCAAAGTTATTTCTAGTGGGTACTGTGGCACATGCAAATTTAACCTGCTAGTGGCTTTTCCAGGATAGCACTCAAAATAAGTATATTTGTTCCTCACAGAAACATCCCTTGCACATTACTGGACAAGATGGGGTTCTATGAAAAAAAAATAATTCTGTATTTTCTTCCGTGTTCAATCTGCATAAAAATACCCACAGGAATATTTTGCTGACAATGTGACGTGCAGGCACACAAAGCACACTGTTATTAACCATTGTATCATTACCCACTAACCCAGAGCCAACACTGCTTTTCCCCAGGTATTTACAGACCTGGGCTTTACAGTTCATGATTGCAAAAACGCATGTGATGATTTTTTCTTTTATTTTCTGCTCAGAGCAAGTGAGAAAGCCTTTCTAATTCATTACAAAGCTCATTTGTCACATTCTTTTTCAATTAACTTTGCCCTCTGTTCCATATTTAATCCACTGGGAGAGGCATTGCTCTCCATCAGCTCCAAGTCGACACTCGCCCATCAGGGAAAGGGACTGATCCTGACCCCACCGGTGCCACATCCAGTAAAGCCAACAGCAAAGCTTCCCTAGCCTGATCCTGCCCTGTTCTCCACACCACAGGGTGATTGCTGCTGAGACACAGAGGTGTGGGGCACCATCACCACCCACCCCCAGCACCCGAGCACTCGCCCCATGCCGGGAGCATCAGTTGGAGCTGTTGGAGGAGCAGGTCCAGCACACCCCAACTGCTCTCCCAAAGTGGAATATTTTACGTGCTGTACCATTAAAAAGGCACAAAATCCCCTCGTGCACAGCCCCGCTGCCCTTGGCACAGGAGGGGATGCATGTTTGGACTGCACGGGCAGGACATGTCCCAAAGGTACCATTGGGCAAAGCTGGCGGGATGCACCGGCCCCGTTTGGCACAGAGCACAGCACCTTGTGCTGGGTTTGGCTCACACATACTGTGCTGCTACAAAAAGGCAGGGAAGTGTCAGAAAAGCCCCAGAAAATCCCTCGGGTGCTGCAGAGGAATGGTTTCCTACCAAAGCACGGGCCGATGGACTGATGAACTCTTTTGACAAGGGAGAGGAGGATGTGCTAAATGGCTTCCTACCCCACAACCTGGCTATTTTTAAGCTTAGCATTAGAAGTTGGAAAGAAGTTTCACATTAAACCAAGGCTTCCCAATTTTCCAGCAGCTCTTTATCCATAAAACACTGATTTTTGACCTAAAATAACCTATTTTTTTAAATTACATTTTAATACAGCATGTGGTTTCTTATTCCTTGGGTTGTCTGTTGCTCAGAATTACCCAGTCTGAACAAGGTCTCACAGCCTGGTTTGGGTTGGAAGGGACGTTACAGCTCAGCCAGTGCCACCCCCTGCCATGGGCAGGGACACCTCCGGCCAGACCAGGTTGCTCCAAGCCCCATCCAACCTGGCCTCGAACACTTGCAGAGATGGAGCAGTGTTCAAGGCAGTTCTCATCTTTGAGGATTTTTGACTGCAGACAGGCACATCCCATACATTGCAGCCATCTCAGTATCTGGGAATTCATATATTTTTTGACACTGGTAGAATTTGACATTGTACATCCCTTCTCTACTGAGCTTATGCAGAAAATGTCAAAGCTTCATTTGAGTGTTTCCAAAATATTTGATAGTCTTGAATGTTGAATGTCCTTTGCATACAAAGCATCACAATTAGCACAGAAAATCATTTAGCATGTCTGAAGTTTTTCAAAAAGAAAATAATGTGCACAGGAAGCTACAAATCTTTTCATTTTTGGTACCTCTCGGCTGCTACCCAGAGGCATTTAAAAACCAGGCTTAGACTTTTAGGTAGCTTCAGTGCTAAGCAAAGAGGTCTCATTTACCTCCATGTTTTAGGATTATTATCTTTAAACAGTACTTATTTCTTCTCTCCATTTCCTTTTCATCATCCACCTTACTGCAGACCAGCTATGTTAAGACTTAGCCAGGGAAAAAATTGTCTCTCCATGAGTTTCTGGTGACATTGCTTGTGAGATCAATAGAATAAAGAAGAGTTGTGTGTCTCATGTAAATGCATACAGCCCTCTTTACAGCAGCCACAAGTCAAAGTAGAAAGTTAGGATTATTGGACCCCCCTGAAATGTTGGTCGAAACCTGGACCAGAAAACATTTTGTTCGTATTCTTCCAGGATTTTTTCCCAAAAAAAGCACAATACAGAGCTGTCCATGGAAATTAATTCTAATAACTTCATGAAATCTTCTATTCAAGCTGTAATACTACACATTACACAGATCTTGCCACAAAGGAGATAATAGGCATGGGATATATTGAATTACGAGATAAAGTTCTTATCTGTGCCTCCACGTTACCTCCTCGGCTCTGAAATGACAAGCCACAGTTATTAAAACCACAGCAAATTGCCTGTGATTAGCAAGGAGACCAATGCACTATCCTAATATCATTATCTTCCCCATATGAAGCCCATGACAATCACTGAACTGGCCCCAGAAGGAACACTGTGCATATCAGTTATTTAGAGGTCTGTGGAGAACATCTTCAGCCATTAATGAAACGATCTGATAATTAAAGCACCCCCCATACAGCACCTCTTGGTGCCTGGGTGCATTCTGCCACGGCAGGCTCATGCAGGGCAGGACAAATTTTCAGGTCTCTCCTGAGGAGAAACGGTGTGTCCACCAGTGAGGGACCACAGATGAAGTAGCTTTCAGTCAGGTATGTTGAAATATCAAGAGCTTCCAGATTTTATAAAGCAACAAAACACATTCTGAATTTTAATTCAGAAAATTAAGTGTTTTTTTCTAAGCAGGATGTTCTGTAATCACCCAAAGTATCTGAGCTGTTGTCCAATGCACACAAATATCTCTGAACCCCTTAGGCATAACCTCCTCGCACCACATGTAGAGGGAATGGGTGAAGAAGGGCTTCAGAAGTGTCTCTGCAGTCCAGTGAAGATTGAGGTTAAAGTCAAGCAAACTGGCCAGAGCTGAACCCCATCAGATCATGAGTTTTGGGGACACGTTACAGCCAAGCCCAGCACTGCCCAAGTCTGGTTGTCACAGTGGCAGGGCTCAGGCTCACCCCAGTCTGAGCACAGCAGACGTGCCTACAGGCTGCTCCACAGCCATGCTGGGCATTCAGAGCAGTGTTCAGGGAACATCAACACAGAACATTCCTCCTAGGAGCACCCTCTGTCTGTGCCCTCCCAGGGGATTAGCACACAGGGGTTGCTCAGGAAACAAAGCCCAGCTAGGAAGCACCTGTGAAGTGTTGTCATCCTTCATTTTGGTTGTGCCAGGTAGGTTTAACAATCAACTCACAATTCTCATCTACTTCTACCCTTAGCAGAAATCCTACCAGGGCAAGCAACCCAAAACGCTCCCAGCAGAGTTCTGGGAAAGGGAACACTGTGGTGCTTCAGCATGTGGCTGCCAGAGCACAGTTGTTTTAAGCAGATATTCCACAAAGATGGCTTCGTCTTAAAAAAATAAAGCCAAAACTGTGTTATTACTTTGAGGGAACAGATATTGCCTACAGCCAGGCCTTCTGAGGGACACCATGAGCAGCAATAAAAGGGTTTGTTTTACAGAGCACTGGAGGTACTTTTGAAACACTTGTCAGGACTGGAATCCTGTTTCCCTTGGCACTGAACAAACATGTAGCAGTATTTTCCTAATAACCTCAGTGATCCCAGCTGGAGATGGAAGCTGCAGAGGATGGTGAGAAGCCTCCAGCAGCTGGAGCTCCCTGGCAGGCAGCAGAGGATGGGGAAGCACTGCTCAGCTGTACCACTGTGCAGTGAGAGCCGGACAGGCAACAAAGAGAGGAAGGGATTCCTGGGTCAGCCATTGCTTTGGAGAACATTGGTTCAGAAGCCAGAGTTGGGAGCAATGTCATGTCAGTACCATAATGGTCAGGTGAGCTCAAACCCTGCTTCGTTTGATACACTTTGGGAGTACAATCAAACCTCTTGCAGAAAACTTTTTATTCTGACAGATTCAGCTTTCCTGAAGTCAAGGCAGCCTAAAAACAGCCTCTGCATTCCTTTAATGAGGATTCCTTAACTATTTAGACCAAAATATTATGATTGTAGTTATTAATGAGGCGTCCCCTAAATACAGCTTATCTTTGTATTTGACTCATTTCCTTAGAGCATCTTCATAAAAGCACCTGACAATACGACTCCAGAAATTACATCCAAAAATAATCTGCATTTTCTAGCCACACACTCTATCTTCTGTTGCAAATAATTACAACTTAAATCAATCAACAGAAATCCATAGCTTACTCCAGTACACCAACATTACATTAATATGGAAATCAATGTTTGCACATGCAAATCAATGACTAAGTGGTCAGTGACTGTTTGTATGCAGAACCAGATTTCAGCCAACAGCTGTGCAGGCACCAGGAGTGATGGAAAATAAGTGTTCATAGAGCCTCTTAGGGCAAGAGCAGTGATGGTATCTATGGTAGGAGGTGTCACGGCAGGAGGGAGTGTAAAAGGAGCACCAACATCCCATCACACACCTTCCCAGGTCTGACCTGCTCCCAGGGGCTGAACACCCATTAGTGCTTGGAGCTTCACCCAAACAGCACCCTGTCCAAGCTCCCCAGCATTGCCCTGCAGAGTGAGCCACCACAGGGACATGGGATGTGCTCCAAACACACAGTCCTGCACCACGGCCATCCCGTACAGAGCACACACACCCCAGTGTGTGCACCAGCAGTGTGTACCAGTGTGTACACCAGCAGCCTTGCCACAGCAATGGATGTGCCCTTATATATGCCTAAATTGTGGGATTCCTTTTTCTAAAACAAAGTGGGGAGGGGGAGATGAAAAGCCCAAGTCAATCTGGACTCAAAATTAGACAAGGTGTTGGAAAAACACTAATGAAAGGCAAATGAAACTCTTTATCAGCTCTTCATTTATGCCCAATCTTTGTCATAAGCCAGGGATCTTCCCACTTTGGGGTTTATTCATGGCTTTATTTTCTATTTGAAAGAATTACTTCCCTTCTGATACAAGATTAAAAAAATAAGTCTTTGTATTTAAGTACCCAGTCTGATAAAAACCTTGTTTTGCATTTGCAAAGTGGTTGTTTTCCTACACACAAACAACTCCAAGAGCAGAGGTGAGGCAGTAAGTGTGCTTCACCTGCCCTTCAACCAGCCCGAGGGCTTCTTCATCCCGCTCGCCTGGGCAAAGCCCTCCAGGCGTGGGTTCAAGGAGAAACACACTTAAAAGCAGAACTGCTCTCTGAAGTGTCTTCTCTTGCTTTTGACCGTATTCTAGTGGCAGCTGGCACTAACACTGCAAGAGCTACGAGTTCTCAGTCCCAAGTGGTCTGGTGCTGCTTTATCCCAGCCTATAAACCCCGCTCCTGCAATAAAACACAGCTCCTCTGCTCCAGCAGCAGAGAGGGGCTGAAACCTGCAGGAAAGTGCACAACAGCAGTGCCCTTAGTGCAGGAAACAGCCTTTGGCCTCTTTAGCATCAGTGGCACCTGCAGAGCACCTGGGGACCCGTCACTTCTCAGAGCATGATGTGCCCTGAAGCTGTCCCCACAGAGCACAGGGACACTTTGGGTTGGGTTTCCAAGACAAACTCCTCCATATTTTAAATTAATTTTCATGAATACTTATCACCCAAACCTCCTTATTCTGGCCTATTATGGCCTTGGCTTCTTCTAATTAGAATTTTTTAATACATGTCTGTATCTTTTTCCCTCTGCTCAGATAAAGACTTCTCTCTCTCAGGCTAAAGTGAAGCGTCCTGCTCCCCACCTCCCCAGCACTGGTGGTGCCCACAGCCTGAGGTTCCCAGCCCACGTAACTGCAGCTGATGCACGTGCAGGGCCCCCAGCAGAGCAGCCACTGCCACCCTGCCTCTGCCCTGCCAAAAGCCACTGCAAACCCCCACGCACACACCCACCCCCGAGCCTCAGTGTCTCCATTTCTCGTTTCCAGCCTGTTCAGTGTCTCCATTTCCTCCTCTGTGTGAGCTCCAGCTCCTCTCATGCTCCTTCCACTCATGCTGTTGTCACATGTGTCTCCTCAGAGTGGTGTGACCAACCTTCTCACTGCTTCCCAAACCTTCCACCTTTTCCTGCTCCTTTTGTTCTCCACCTGCAGCCACATAACCTCCACTTACACACCCCGTAACCTCCCCCCCGTGCTGCCCGAAGCAGTGATGTTGGCACCACCAAGCCGTGCTGACCTTGCAGACCCAAACACCTCCCGTGGTGCCACTCTCCAACCCCACGTGGGAAGGGGAGCTTTGGTCTTCAGCAGCTGCTTACGGCCCCCCCCATCCCCTGGCACTAAAGGCAGAGCAGCCCCTGCTCCCCTGGGCACATCTGCCAGCAGCAGGAGCCGTTTGAACTCTGTAAGGAGATTGTGGCCTGATCCTACCTTGCCAAATTAATTCCATTTGTTAAATAATGAACCTTTGCTGTTCATGCTAATGATTCTCCAGGCTCTGTAAAATAGGTTACCTGTGCGGGTAGGTTATTTTCCTCAGAAAAGCACATCTTTAAATCCCAGCTGCTTCGTTCATCTCCCCTCCACTTCTCTTCCTAAGTGGCGTAACAGATTGAGCAGTTCTTGGCTCATTCCTCAGCCTGACTTTGTGTTTTTAAGGACTTGTATAAATGCTTCAGGTTGCATTGTGCTTAGGTACAAAGCACACAATGTGTCTATAAAAAACCCTGTAAAATTCACCCCTGGTGCACACAGGTAAAATAAACACAGCACGGCTGGGCTGGGGTTGGGATCCGTACTGGAGGGGAACCTGGAAAAATGAGAGCTGGATGGGTTTTGAAAAGGGCAAAATTTGAAACAGCAGCGAGCGTGGTGGAGTGAGGAGATCCCTGCTCTGGCTGCGAGCATCACCTTCCAAACACACTCACATTCCACACTCACTTTTTCCTAAAGCCAGGAAAACTCCTCCATTCAGCAGTTTAATGCAGCTACAACAGCTGAAGAGTCAGGTTTTCTATGAGTTGCTCCTGAGAAGAGAGCAGTGGGTATCTCCAGATGTGCTTGGGGTTGTGTCAGGGTATAGATCCCATAGCATCCAGAGAACAGAAACACAACCAAGTTGGACACAGATTTCTGTGAAGGAAGGTCAGCATCTCCTGCTTCCTTGCAAGTTCAGGAGTGGCCCCATCAGCAGAGAGGAGTCCCCAGCAAGGAAGCTTGCAGAGAGCTGGAGGCCCTCGCTTCTCCTGGCGCTGCAACTTGCTGCTCTCCTCAGCTCCATCTCTTGCTTTTGCCCTTGGCTCTGCTCAGCACATGGACAGGGGCACAGACTGAGACCTCCAGCACATGCTCAGGTTATGGCAGCTCACAGAAAACAGGCATTGAGAAGGGCAAACACTAGCTGAAGCAACACTCAGCACCCAAAACACCCCACCTCCTAGATACAACACACAGCACCCCATCCCAATCCAGCTCCCTGCCCCTTGGCCAGGTTGGCTCCTGCAGGGCTGCCACATGACCCAGACTTGGACACCAAAACGAAGTTAAATGTGGAGGCCCTTGATGTCCCTCAGGGGTTTTTGTCCTTGCCTGACCTAGCCAAGCAGCTCTCCAGGTGGTCCATCACTGGCTTTACCAGTACCCAAAGACAAGAGCTGGGCAATACATCCCCACAGCCTGTGAAGGAGCCTTTGGCTGCACACACCTCCAGCAAATTAGCAGACAATGATTAATTGTGAGCAGTCTTGGCCCAGACCTGTCAGGTTTCAGCATTATTGGCTTCATCTCACTTGCTGTAACCATAACTCCACTCCTTCCCACCTCTTTCAACCTTTGTAATCATCGATGTGATTTCAGCATCCCACAGCAGGGAGTCTCAGGTCATTCTGGTCCAAGTGACCCCCTGGCAGCACCCCCCATACACACACTGCACAGCTGGCAAATGGGCTGGAGATGCTATCAACCCAGGAGATGGCACACCAGGACCTGCCCCTGGCCATCGCACAGGATATTTTGGTGATCTTCACCCTTCGTTATATGTGCACCTAATAAGGGTCTTGTTAAAGGGGGGAAATTAGAAACACGCTACAAATTAACATACTGTGACGAATATAGATCAGAACTCTAATAAGGAGCTATGGGGGAGGGCAATACCTTGTGCTGAGAGGAAGCATGCTGGGAAGACCACACATACCTCATGCTCTCATCTGGAACAAAAACACAGCCTGCAAAAATGAGTGTATTGCAACAGCACAGACCGAACAGAAAACTGATTTCAAGAATTATAACATGGAAAATTATCTCCTTTCCATTCAAAATGTACATAATCAGATAGGATCCCTCCTAAATACAGCCTGACAGAGGAGGATTTTTAGATTGCCTTGAAAAAAGCCGATTGGCATGAGCCTCTCAGGCTGTTTTCTCCCCCTATCATTTCCTTAAATTCAGAGTATTCCATACTGTGAATAGCAAACCATCCAAGGCTTTCTCCTGTGTAATCTCCCATCCTTATCCAGAGATAACAGCTCCCTCCACAGCCACTGTAGCACTCCTGACCACTTTTTCCTCTTATTTTTCCCCGTGCAAAGCTGAAATTTCAGCTCCACATCTCTTTTAATGAATCCATGATCTTTAGTAATATGTCTCTGTTATTTTTGCTGCGAGTTTAAAAGACATCTTCATTTTTTCTAATATCGCCGCAATTCTCAGGATGTTCACTGGTATTTAAACTCCAAAGAGCCAGTGGGAAAATTAGATGTGCTCAGAATTGGGCAGCACTGACCATCTGGGTTTGAGGGGTTTTGTTTTTAAACAGCAGTCCAGATCTGGATGGTTCCATAACTGCTCAGAGCCAAGAGGTCCACCAGTCGTGCACCTTTAGGTGTTCGGGTTCTGCACAACCTCTAGGTAGATGTGGTGATATTCCCTTTCAATGTCAGAATTAAGCAAATTAAGATAAATACCATTTTAAACAAGTGATGCAACCCTGGTCAGGGCAACAGTTACCCAGGCTGTGGCCCCTTTGTGTTCTGCATTCCCCTGAGCAAGGAAGCTCTCAGTATACTTGGACAGGATGGGACGGTGTCCCCCCCCATTCAGACATTATTTTCATACTACAGCTGTGGTTGGTTTTTCCCAAGAAGTGACCCCCTAATGACCTGAGGAAACCCCAGGGCCATTGCCTTATTCAGGTAGGAGTCTAAAATAAGAGAGAACTTTGCATTTGTTTGTAAACAGGCACCATCCCTTCCATCACCCTTCAACCTGAGCCGATTTGGGGTCTGCTCACCACAGCCATAAAGGATGGATTTTTGAAGAAATGGTTGTGAATCTATTGACAACAGAAAGAGTTAGAGTTTGGCTGAAACAGGACAGCTGCTGGAGCTCTAGAAACACACGAGTTTGGAAAAAATAAGGAAATGAAGGGGGAAAAGGTTAAACTACCCTTATCAGCTTATTAACTTGTATCAGTTTTACTTGTAGAGCTACAAATCCAGATCTGCAAGAGTACCTGAGACATCAAAGCAGATGAACTCCTATTAGGTCTCAGCTCTGAGAGATGCAAGATTTGTCAGCTCAGTGAACCGTTAGCTCCTAAAATAAACGAGCAGTTTATTGACCTTTTGGTGATGGAGACAAAACTAAAAGCCAGAAATACCCCAGCAGTGAGCAGGCAGCACAGGCCATCACTCAGGAGCTTCCAGCTCGCAATGGGAGCACAGTCCTGAAGGTCACTGTGGTGCTCCACTGCAGTGGAACAAGGATTGCCTTAATCTCCTGAAAACTTCTGCTAAGTAACCCAAAGGTTTTGCCTTCATGCTCACTTAACTCCTCACTCATTTTTTGTTACGACCACATATATCTGCTCCTTTAGCTTCATTGCCGTGCACCGGGACTGCCATCATTTGGGGAAAAAACCAACCTAGGGCCATTATCTTCCAATCTGGAAAGTATTTTCACGCATGCCGATTTTTGACTCCCAAGTTGTGCCATCTGTTTCAGGAGAAGACACAACATTAAAGTCAGCCATGTCCAAGTTCAGAGCTTCAGAAGGTGCCTAAAACACAGAGCAGGAATGGTACCCAGAGCCTGCACCTCTGGCATCTCCACATCACCTTAGGATTTGATAAGACAAAGGGGAAATCCCTGCTTCAGAAAAGCCCATTTCTCTGAGGTACAGCTGGTGCCAGGGCAGCAGCAGGCACAGAGCTGCCCCAACCCCGGGCACAGCATCCCTCTCCCAGGGGAAACCTCCCGGGGTGTTACTGACCCCCTGCCATGGAGGGAGCTGGGGCAGCAGCCGTGGTGGAGCAGGTCCCGGGGTCTGTTCCTGTTACAGGCACAGAGTCACTGTGTTTCATCAGTTGTGGTCTGCATTCCTGGTGTGCTGGATTGGTTCAGTGCCTAAACGTATGCAAAGTGTGTGAATGTTTGTGTATGTGTGTATATATAAATATGAGTGATTTGGAAAGCTGGACCCAGAAAACACCTGCTGCTTCCTTGGTTTTCACTGAGGGGGAGGAGAAGGAAGCTGCTTCTCCCTGTTAGCACCTAGTGCCTGCCAGAGGAGAACACCGAGGCTTGCTTTAGTGCATTGGCTTTGCAGAAAGCTTTTAAGCCAGTGCTATCAATTCTACCTGAAGCTGTTCCACTCTACGATGCATCCATTGTGTCCTGAGCAAAAGCACTGAACTCCACGTCCCGGGGGCCAGGATGTTCCCAACTCCCTGGATCCATGTTCCCATTCCCCACAGACCAGCTCACTTCTAAATTTATGACTTTTTTTTTTGGCTTGAGATCCTGATTTCCCACCAGCTGAGTCACACGAGCTTGGAGAGGCAACATCACAGTCTGTCCCTTTGCCCCAGGGAGTGTGCAACAAAGCTTCATAGAGCAAAAGGGCTTCTGCTGGAGGTGTCCAAATCATCTGGCTGGGAAGCCGGATGATTTCTAGGTGACCCTGCTCTGGCAGGGGGGTTGGACTGGATGATCTTTCAAGTTCCCTTCCAACCCCTAGGATTCTGTGATTCTGTGAAGCACAGCCCAGTGGTTATTCCATTTCTGTAGGTCTTTCCTCAAGAAAAACCTATTTTGCATCCAGGACCCCCCACATCATGGGCAAGAGCTTCCAGCACTCAGCATCTTCCTCAGGCTCTCTTCATGATGAGTGCCTGATGTAGGACACCTGAATGAGACCAGAAGGATTTCCTTGGGAAATACCAATATCCCCCTAGCCCAGACACAACTGCCTGCCATTTCGGGAAAAACAGCATTTCATACTTTCTCCCTGCCTTGAGAACACCGAGTTTTGTGTTTCAGCTTCAGAGACACCCAGCTCCTCCTGTCCATGGAGGAAAAAGCACGTGAGGATCAGCAGCCCAGCTCATGATGCTGGCCCATGCAACCCAGCCCAGCACTGACCCAATAGCGAGGCACAGATTGTGGGTTTCCAGGTAAAAGAGAACAGAATGGAGAGTTACAGCCATCTTCACCTGCCAGTTCCTCCTGGCACAAACAATGCAGCAGCGAGTTACCAGGGCACCTCCAGAGCCCCAGTCCAGGACTGCTCCCCCCAGCAGCTCCCATCACTTGATTCGAAGAGTGAGGAGCTGGAGAAATCCCTCTGCCTGGTTCAGAGAGGCCAGTGAGGAGAGGCAGGGCCCTCCCAGGGAAGGGGCCATTCTATTTAATGTCTTATACTGCCACCATCTGAACAGTTACTCATCAAGAAACTCCACTGATGGCTGTCACACACTGCCCATTCCTCCCCAAGGAGGCAGATAGAGAAGGAAGCAAAAGCAGAGAAGTAGAAGGGACATGTTAAATCAGAGCTGCCAAACGCAATTTCTGTCTCCTTGGTGTCATTTACAACACAAGTTCTCAGAAATGGACAGAGGTTTATATCCACTTTATTGACTAGCATGTGGTTATAGAGGTGATTCCTGTTAAATGCCAGTTAAACACACCAGAATTCATCCCCAAAATCCCATCACATGACTTAGAAACCTCCCTGTGCCAGTGAAACAGTGACACTGGCTGCCACACAGCTCGTTTGGGTGTTGGTACATAATTTAGCCCAGGTTCTCCTCAGCACAGGAGTTAGGGATAGCACATGGAAGGGTATAAAAACCTGAACCACTGAGCAAAAATAACCACAACAAAGGCAGCTGAGTACCTGCAGAACAGGGGAAACGGTGCAGTTGATGCTCTCCTCAGACTGATAGGAGCCAAGTGGGTCTTCTCAAGAATCAGGGATGCTATTACCTTTGTATCTCACATCAGTCCTGGAGAATATTCAACCCCTCCTGCAGCAAGTGCAAGGGAAGGTTTCTGTCCAAGTTGGAGCCTGGGTATTGGGGAGCCCACCTTCTCCTGGAGCCTCAGCTAATCCAAACACGGGACATCAGAGGGCACAAAACCAACCAAGGACTGAGCTTAAAATTCAGACTACTCAAAATCCCTAGCTAGAGCTATAAATAACCAACGATATCAGACAGCAGCACCTGGGAGTTCCCAGCTGCCAGAGACACAGAAGCACACGGGCACCAAGAAGCACGGGGCAGCAGGGTCCCACAGGCTTCCCCCCACAGCACTCCTTGGTGGCACACACAGGGTGGGCATTGCTCCCAGCCACAGCACTGTGGCCAACACAGAGGCCATGGGGAGAGTCAGCCTTGCCAAACACACAATTCCTCCCAGCAAAAGAGAAGGGGAGGTTCTGAACCCACGAGGCCACTGGGGATCAGTGTAAATGGCACTGCACTGAGCTGAGCATCGCCTGTGCCCACAGCAGAGCCCTGAGCACCAAGGGCAGCTATGGTGGAGGAACTTTCTCTTCCAAATTGCTCAAAAAAGCAGATTTTAGATATGCACTTGCTTTGTGAAACCTCATCTCATTGGTAATATTGGAAAAGTCCAGGGGCTATGGATGAGCAGCAGAGGAGCCCTGAATTTCACCTGATGGCGAAGACGGTTCAGTGGATGTATCACAAGGGTACAGGACTCAACCCACCCCTCCCTCTGGCTTTAGGGACAAGTACAGCTATGAGCTGCAAAGGGACTGCATCTCTGGGGAGCACCATGTTCCAGAAAACCCAGAATTCTCCACCAGCACAAAGATCAAAGCAGATCTTTGGATATGACTTCTGCAGAAAGACCAGGGACCGGTTCATAACTCACCATGTATTCTGCATGAACAAGGACTGGTACCCCCCCAGCAGAGATGGAGGGGGGACCCCCCTTGAGCAGGGCCAGGGCTGATCCCAGGCTGTGGGACTCGGTTCTTTCTGGGTGTGCTTTATAAGGACATGGTTGTCTTTGCAACTGTCAGCTTTATGATTGACTTTGACATTTTAATATCCTGTTTAAAAGAGTTAATGAATAGGCTGTCTTCAGGGCTTGAGCAAATTGCATCAGAAAGAGGATTTACAAATGAAATCAGAATACAGAGGGAATTCAGCATTTCTAACCTCGCAGCTCAGAGGCTGAGCTAAGCCACAACTCCAGTTGGTATGGTAAATGAATTTTATATCCTCTCTTTGCTAGTGAATTTTACATCCTCTTTTTACTACCCATAGTCTGGTTTAGTGCCTTTGACAACAGGAGCAACAACAACATCATGATACAGCACTAACAAAAAGCCAAACCCCCAAGTAAGCTTCTCCACAATCCTCTGTTCTTAGCTATCAGCAAGGGAGGAAAATTCTCCTGGAGAGGAGGTGAAGAAGAGTTCTAGAAGTTGCCCATAGTTTGTTGGTTTGGTTTTCTTTTTTCCAATAAAGAGGAAGGAGTCGAGAGGGAATAGCTTCTTTTTTAAAAATAAAGTCTTCACTGCTACAAAAGGAGATCAGACTCTGAACATTTGCTTTCATCTGCTTTCTTTGCCATCTCAACATTCAAGTGTGTTTATTTAGGAGAGCCAAGACAGACAGATCACACAGTTGGGCAGAGACTTTGCACACCTTTTAGCTAAGTCTATTTTCAGCATGACCCAAATAGGCAGCACCAGAGTCAGTGGGGAAAGTGTTATTCAGAGATCTGTGTTGGCTGTTACAATAATCATCACAGTCAAGGTGTGATTGACCATCTGTCACCTGGTCTGGGGACTTTCCATTAAAGCATTTTAAAAGAGTCAATTATTTAAGAGTTTCAACTTAGGAGACCACATGTGGGAAAGGAGCACCACGCCAGCTGGTATTATTTCTCAGCACCAGGTACCACCCCCCCTCCCAGCTCTCAGCTGTCCAGAGCAGCTCTGAAGGTGGGTTAGGAGAAAGCCATGGCCTCACTAGGAAGGCTTCCCCACCCTCCAGCTCCAGCAGGTACCCAGCCAGGTTTGCAAGAAGTCCCAACAACCACCCACTAAACCACTTATTGCTGCAGAAGAAACAGTGATGGAAGGACAATGATAAAATATGGTGTTGAGCAGTTCAGAAACACTGGAGAAAAGGAGAAAAACCATGAATGAGAAACACCCCTGAGCTTGAAGGGAACAGCAGGTCAGGTTTAGCTAGCTGGGAAAAACACCTTTGCACAAAGATCACTGCAGAGGAAGGATGAGCAAGGTTCTCTCCAACTGAGATAACTCACATCAACGTTAACATTAAAGCCAGCAGAGATCAAACCTTTGTCCCCACCAATGCAGGACACTTGGCCACTAGACACTTGCTTTAATTTTTGCACAGAAGCCCTGCACCAAAGTCCATGGTTTTGCCCCCAGCAATTGACACTTTCCATAAGGAAGTCATCGCTTTGATTGCCAATGTCACCTTAATTTCCCTTTTTCACAACATGAACCTCTCTTGCTTCGGGATATTTTCAGATTGCCTTTAATAACATGAATGCAAATTTATTCAGATTCATTATTTGTCACTCACTGTATTTCCACTGCTATGGAGGCTAAAGAGACCTTCATCTACAAATGTCTTGTTAGGCAATTCTTCACCAAAGACAGGTACCAATCTCCCAGTACACTTCTGTGGCTTTTCAAAAATAGAAACAAAAGAAGATACTATTCAGCCTTATTTCATGTTTAGTGGGAAGATATATTCTCAGAAGGTATGAGCTATCAACCTGCTTCCCCAGCCTAAAAGAGGAATTAAACCTTAATTCCTGGCAATCTTCTGAAAGTTGCGTTCAGAGAGCTACTGCAAGGAGCCCTTCACCATGCAAGGGCATTCTCACCAGGGCTCCCTGCTGCAATCTTAGAGGCCTTCAGGTCTAGAGACTTGCTTGTTCTGGTAAATCCCAGCTCATTGCCTTTTAAACCCCACTGCTTCAAACAGCCACGAGAGCCACTCCTATTTAATAGCTTTTTTCCCCAGCCTAAATGCTTCTTAAAGTAGTTCTGTACCTAAATGCAGCCCCGTGGCTGCAGTCTTTGTGGCATTACATACCGGATTGATTCAGTCAAGTTCTTCCCAAATACTGGGAAATATCAGTAGTTTTATTACAAACTACAGCAAAATTGTGAAGGAAGCAGCCAGGATAATGCTGAAATTCAGGATAATATGAGATGCCATAAATGCTCGCATTAAACAGAAGCTTTGAAAGTAATCTACTTCTTCTAAGGGGCTGGAGGCAGTTTGAATTTTGGATGGAACAAGGAAACCCCCAAGAAGAATGGCACACATCTGCACTAAAACCCTCCTGAATATTAATGAAGCCATCACAAAAGAGGATACAGCATTAATATGACTAACATGATAAAATATGACTTCAGCTTATGACATGTTCAATCGCTCATTTAATTTTTATAGGAATGATTAAGATGCTTTGGCTTGAATTTTATTCTGTTTACTATAAAACATTACCCTTTTCTTCAAAATCTATTGAGACAGACAAACCACACATTTGCCAAGCTGTTAAATAAATAGTATTAAATCAACAATACCCAGGGTCCCAAAATGCAAGTCATTTCCATGTATATTGATTTTATTTCCATTTGCTGCAATAAAAGTTGTCTCTAAGAAAAAAAAAAGCACTATTTTATAAAACTGTTTTTGTTTTAATTCTTGAGATATCTTAGTTCTGCTATCACTACACAGGGCAAACTTGCTCCCAGTGCTTTTGAGGAGATGTGCCTCAGAGCTGAGTGAACTTGGTCCTGTACAAAATAAGGCTCCAGTGGAGACCTGCCCAGGAGGCAGCAGGTGAGGGTTAGAGAAGCCACTGCAAGCAGCAAAGTGACATCAATGAGACATCACTCCCGGTTCTCAAACACTGGCAGGATCATGTCTGAGACACGCTGAGAACCCATGGAAGGCTTGCAGCCATGCAGTGCTCCCAACAAGGCTGTACAGCATCCTACTTTGTGCCAGGTGTCAGAGCAGGAGCTCCAGCCCCACAGTGGTACCTTGGGTTTCTCCCAGGCTGGGGTGCCCAAAGGGTTGTGCCCCTCTCTCCTCCCCAGCAGCTCCAGCACAGACAAGCTCCCAGCCCTTCACCCTTGGTCCATGCAGCACCGCCCCCTTTGCTTGCCCTGACCCCACAGGCACAGGCATTGCCACCAGACAAACCCTTCACTCCATGGTTCCCAGTGAGGGCAGGAGGTGAGCTGCCTCCTCAGCCAGCAGCTGCTGGCCCAGGGGTAACAAAGCCAAAGCACTTGAGTCTTCCCCCAGGCAGGTCATGTTTTATCTTAGCAGGAATTTCCCAGTTTCATGGCAGACACTCCGACTGGGCTTTTTGGTTCTGTGGATCCCATTTGTCCAGTCTCCCACTGATCCTCCCAAGAAAAGTCTGTCGTAGTTTCTCACATCTCTGTTTACTGTTCTTGAAGCTTTTCTCCTATTTTTTTCCTTCCCTAGATCTTCTTAAGTGCTTGAAGGTGTTGCAACTCTCTTGGGAGCCTTCATTAATACAACCATGTACATGTTCTTGTTGCCTCAATCTAGTGCTCAGCCTTCAGTAAGGATGAGGTAAATGTCAGGCTAAACAAGCTATAAATATTCTACTTGTGACTGCACTACTCGGTGACCACAGACCATTTCATTCCCCAGCACTAACTCAAGAATGAGGGAGAAACTAAGGCACTCCTGGAGAATGCTGAATGCTGAGGAGCTCACACTTTGGTCCCATCTTGCACAGCCACAAAGGAAGCCCCGAGCTGAACACATCTTTGTTGCGGTTTTGCAAGGCCAAGGACAACAGGTTTGTCCTTTGAAGTCATGGAAGAGGAGTCACCTCAGTGATAGACATCATGGATTTATATTTGCCCACCACCACTTACAATTCAGAAGTCATTTGTTGGCTAATAATTCCAATTAGGATGGTCTTGGATGAAAACTATTTTAAAAGTGCCCTTTGTGAAAATGTTGGAGTTGGTCTCTCTCCTTTTGCCAGTGAATAAAAGACTGCTCCCTTTACCAATCTATAATAATCATTTTCTGTTCAGCTACACTGAGCTAAACTCCAATTGCTATACAGCATAACCAGTCCACAGAATCTATATTATTCAATATTTTCCAGAAGTTCAGCATAATTGGACTCATCTGTTTTCTTTTCTCAAGTTTTACAAGCTGATGGTTCATATTTACCCCATTATGGTAAAAACAATGAGCAGAGGAGGTTACACAGCCACTGCTCCAGAGCACCACCATGCTCCAGTACTTAGTCAACACAAAACACATGCAGCAAAGCCACCAGCCAGGTCCCAGAGCCAACAGGGCAGCCCAGCTGACTGAAGGGCTCTCACCTTTTGAGTGTTACACTTGGCAGTCTTGAATCCATCCAGAAGCTTCCCTAGCACAAGCGTGGCCAACACGAAGGAGGCAGAAGGGATGCTCTAGAGCCTCCTTTGGAGCCTTCTTGTCCTTGGTAGCAGCCCCACCTTCCCTAGGCTTCTCCTTGAAGCACAGATAAGGCCACTTGTTCAGGAAAGTCCAGAGGTTTGTCAGCTCTGGGGGATGTGTGGGTGCTCCTCCCTGATACTCCAGTAAGAAAATAATTGAGGGGACTGACAAGCTGAAGTGCTACTGGAGGGTCACACAGACACAGCAACCCAGGGCAGCCTCTGAAGAGAGCTGAGCCCCTCTGCTGGGGGAGTCTTGAAAGGGGTTACTCCATTCTAGACTTCAATTGCTATCTGGAAAGCTGAACAAATTTGTTCTTCTGCATAGTCTATAGGAACCCATTTCCAACAGTGTCTGAACATCACCCAGATGTGGTACTGCTGCTCCTGGCTCAGCCTCCATCCCCTCTAACTGCTGAAACAAACTGCAGTACTGCTACTGAGAAAAACAGAGCTTTTCAGGAAAAAACATGCCTGAGGGGTAGATGGGCAATGACAAAACACTGCTGTGCTTCCAAGTACCTGGAGGATTTCCTGTGCACTGATAAATGCCAGGAGTTTTCACATTGTCTCACTTAACAGGTTGATCATTTATCTGCCCCAGACAAAAATAAATCAATTAGTGGATGAACAGACTGAAAATTCAAACTCTTTCTGAAAAGAATCCCCGGAAACAGAGCAGTGATTCCTTGGCTGGTTCAGTCCAGCCTCACCAGCACTCAGACTTATTTCTCTGTGTGCAAAACGCCCCATTTCAAGCATTATTCTCAGTTTTGTTAAACATCATTACTGGTCAGCTGGGGGTACCTGCTCCTTGGGAGGCTCTAGGGTCTGATGCTCTCAGTTACAGCAGCTGACTTGAAAATCACAGGGTCTCCCCTTTTATTCCACACTATGGTTAATACTGGTGATAGAGTTCAGACTGATGTGTCCAGCCCTTCCTCTGCTCCCAGAATAAAGCTGCACATGGCGAGATCCCAGCAGTGAGGATTTCTCACTTGATTTCATCGAGCCTGAGCAGAGGGAGGTTCTGTGTAGCAGTGGAGTTACATTAACACGTGTTTCCAAGCAAACACTGAACAGAGCTCCCCATCATCCCAAAGACATTGCTTGCAAAGGATGGCAATCCATAGCCATGTCCTGCTGGACCCCAGCCTGCCCAAACTGACAGCGTTTGAACTTCAGTCTCAGACATCTGTGGGGTAAGAGCAAGATCAACACTCTGCATTTAGTGCTTGAGCTGCCAATATTGAAATAACCCATCACAGTGAGAGGGCAGAGAATCATTGCTCAGAGATTTCCCTTTCCATCGCTCCCAACGGCTCGAGCTTCCTTAGGCTCAGGTGTGATAAACACACAGCACCTCGCTCCATTTCTTGCTTTGGGATTTCACCAGGCTTGAAGATGAAGTGCAAGCCCTCAAATAGAGCTGAAGGAAGAGAAGACTTCCACTCCTGAGCTGAAGGTGTCCCTGGTGAGCAGTTGAGCAGCAAACAGCCCCCTCGCCCACCGCAGCCCAGGGGGACCTCGCAGCCCTTCTCCTCCTGGCAGGGAGCAGAGGGCACAGTGTCCGTGTGCCAGTGGCTCCCCAGCAGAGATCGCTGCTCCCCAGCGGAGAGGGATCGCAAGTCACGTTGTGCTACACCACTGTTGTGTGGTGGGGACATTACACACTCAGTGTCAGCAGTTTCATCCCAGTGTTTGAAGCTCGTTCTCCAAGGGGGCAGCAGGTGCTGTGCACCACAGCACAGAGCATCAGGGCTGAGAAAGTGGAAGGAAAGCACAACCACTGAACAGGTGAGCTGAGGAGCAGCTCCCGAGGTCCACGGGCATGCAAGTGTAGGTGGAGCTGCACCATGCCCACAGATACCTACAGCAGGTGCTTGAACAGAGCCAGAGGAACTCACTTGTTCCAAACCAAGGGACTCAAAGTGAGATTCAGTCACAGAGCCTTTACCTGCACCCCGAGTACAAACAAGTCACAAGGGAAAGCATTTATTCTGGCATTTTTCTATCTCCAAAAGCCAAGTTTTCAAAAAGTCTTTGTCTGGAAAAGAAGCAAAACCCCCTGGCTTCAGATCTGTGCCTCATACAGAACAAAGCCCCCAGTGCCCCCGCTCGTGGCTCATTTCCCAGCCACCCTGGGAGCTTTGCTGCCTCTGTCACCACTCTTATAACACTTTGGGAGAGGACCCTGGCTCAAGCAGGTCACACAAATGATAACCCCCATGCTGCCACTTGCCAAAGGCTTCCCAAGCTCCATGCAAAGGGAGATGCTGGTGGGACACCGTGGAAGGGGGCTGCAGTGCTGCCCAGCCAGGCAGCCCTTGGGCATCACCCCATCCCCACCAAGGACACCAGGCAGAGCCTCAGTGTTCTCATTTCCAAGGCACATTAGGCTCATGCATCATGTTCCCCAGCAGCTGCCAACCTCACAAGGAGGTGAAAGACCACAGTTCCAGCACAGGGCTTACCAGACTGGTTTGCTTTAGATAGGTTACAGCTCAGTGGTGCTTTTAGACACTCATGTGCTACTGTGCTACATGAATGCTGCTGAACACAAACAAAGAAGGGGGCTTTAGAGAAACAAAACTTGCCCTGTTAAAAACCTGCTCCCTAGAGAGATTTCCATATCTCTACAGTCATCATCACAGTAAGCTCAGACAGTTGGGAAGGCACCAGTCAAGAGAAGTAGCTCAGACTCCTTGTTTTCAGAAGCAAAAAGGAGACACTAGGATACTCACAGCATCCAGCAGGACTTCCAGCAGCAAGGACACGCCAGGGGAAACAGCTCTTGCCAGGCTCCTCTGTCTCCTGGCTGGGTCTCCACAGGTAGGTGCCACCTTCACCACGCTTCCCCCAGAGCTCCCTGACACTGAGCATCGCTGAAATGGGAGCAGGCTCCAGCTCCACCTGATCCCAGACTCAACCCAAACCAGGAAGGCTGCTTGGTGTCACCTCCATCCTCCTGCAGGATACCAAATCCAACCCCAAGCCAGCAGTCCCAACCTACATGGAGCCCTCACTTATTTCTAGCCTGCACCTGAAGCACAGGCCTTGTTAAAGCTCACCTGGATGCAGTCAGGTCCCCTCACAGCCTCACCCCATCTCTGCCCTCCCACCTGAAATCTTGCTCCAAACACAACTCAGCTGGAGCAAGACATTGAGCCTGAGCATTAGGGCCTTGAGTAGATCTAATGCCAGGAGAATAACCAGGTTTATCGATGTGAGGGACAGCAAAGCAGCAGCACAAATGATGGGTACATCAAGAAATTTTTAACTTCTTACCTGTTCATAAACCCAAACAAAAAAGCATGTTAAATCCCAAGAGCACACCAGTGATTGTTTATAAGTGTAAGCAAACCCTCCCTAAACCTAGGTGAGAACACACTGCCTCACCTGCAATAGCTCCAGGTGCCTCTTCTGGGGCACATGCAAGCAAATTGCTAATATTTTCCATACCAGCTATTTGTTTCCCACTTGTTTTCACACCATGGCACTGTGTGTTACGCTTTCAAATTCCTAGGAACAGCCTGATTTTAAAGGGTGGCAGCAAGGTGCCCATTTCTCCCTGTGTGACAGCGCCTGGATGCTTCACCAGCCTGTTTTCCTCAGCTCCCTTTCACAGACTGTCAGAGAAGGATCTCATAAATCTGACATGGAGCAGGAAAGCTGCTTCTGACCAGGCACAAAGGGACAACCTGAAAATGCACCATGCCAGCAGCTCTGGTGCTGCATCACCTCCCTGGAGGGAATGGGAGGGGAAGCTGAGTCCCAGAAGAGCGGCAGGACCATCAGTGCTGTACCTGCTGCAGCAATGCCAGCAATGAACCATGAGCCACAGCTCTGTCAGCAAGGAATGGAAAAGCTGTATTTAAAATTTGGGGGGAAAAAAACGCCTTAGCCAAACAGTGGGGAAGTCCAAATTAGCAGAAGGCTCCCAGGGTGTGAGCTGCAGGACAAAGCCAGCCCGGGCTGTTGGAGGGATGGTGCTGTGCTGGGGCTGGCTGAGCTGCACACCCTGCTCTGAGCCCTGAGTGCACCTCAGGAGGAGCCAACCCTGTCCCCATTCCCAATGCTGACCGGGGTGTCCCTGCCCTTGACCCCTACTCCCTGCAGCATCAGCAGCATCATCATCGTGGAGCTCCGGTGGGTGCTGGTGCTGAACTCCCTCCCCAGTTTGCATCCCACTGCTCCCTCCTCACCCGAAGCCAGAGTGCCAGCTGGGCTGCACGAGCTGGAAGAGATGGGAGAAATGGCATTTTCTTCCCTACCTACAAGCAACAGAACTCATGTGCAGGTTTTCAGGAGAAGGACAGCATGGGGACAATGAGGTTTGAAATAGGTACCCTGGTTTATTACAAATTTATCTTTATTCATACAATGTCCCACTTGTAATAGTCCCATCTGAAGCAGGGAATTAAATATCAAATTAATATCCAAATACTTCAGTACAGACAACCTCCTCAACAAAGTGATCTGATGTAATTAATTCTTATTTTAATAAAATAAAATTAATCTTCCAATAACATTGGATCACCCCATCACCCATGCTAGAGATCCTAGAGGTGTTGTGGCAGGTTATGACTGATATATGGCACTACTATAATTTTGCTTTTAATGTATAGTGTGTGGATCGACTTCTGGTTTGGCTGCTTGTCAAGCCGGAGGAGGCCAGGATGGGGAAAACACTTGAAGGGTCTGTTCCAGCTTCACTGGGCACAGAAACACAGGAGGGAGCCCAGGGAGCTGTGGATGCACAGTGCAGGGCCATGCCATGCCCCAGCCCAGCTACCAGGCTTCTGCCTTCCCAAAGAGCCTAGCTGTAAAACCTGCACATTTATTTTTCCACTTTTTTCCCTATTTACTTCTCAAGTCCACTCCCTCCAACAGCTACCTAAAGCACACCAAAACGATTTCTTTCCCTCTGAGAAGTTTTCCAGCTGCATTAACCAAGATTCTGCTCTGCTGAGCTCCCAAACCTCGCCGTTGTGTTAAGCCGTGTGCACTGATGTCTTTTACTGTTGGTTTTCCACTTCCTTACTCCCAGCTCGGCTGGAAAGTGTAAGAAATCAAGCACTTGAAGCCCTGGCCATTTAGCATCAGATGAGGAAGTCACTGTATCCTGAAAGGCAGAAGAAAGACATTATGAGGAATGAACACAGTTTTGCTTAGCTGGCTTTTCAACCCAGGGCTGGACAAATCAGAAATAAGAAGCATGGGGCAAAGCAGTGAGATTGAGATCTGTGACACCTTCCAACCTCAGCCCCTCCACAACCTGCAGATTGCTTCATCTGGGATTTGGGGTTTAGGGGCAAATGCTCCATTTTCTTCTAATTAGCCAGGCAAATGTTTATAAATTCTATTTACAGCATTGCCCAGACCCAGCTCACCCCCTTTACCACCCTGGGGAGGAGAGGGCCCCCTCTGGACAGCAAGGGACGGGTGTGCAGGGGCAGTAGCAGGAGGTGAATGTGTCTGGTTGTAGGGAAGGGGAAGGCAGAGGAGTCAGCACCCCTGGGCTCAGTGGAAACCACAGCCCCACAGCAGCACTGAGCACTTCATCTGCCTCAGTTAGCTAAAACGGAACAGTGGCCTCACAGGACTGTCCCAAACCTTCATTCATCAACACTTATATGACCTAAGGATCTTTTCATCTCCGGTCAAGTTTAATCACTGAGCACATAACTACAGTATAGGAGAACTAAAAGGCAGATATCAGCAGGACAAGGGACTGAAAGGGACTTCAATCCCTGCAGCCACCCCGTCCCCTCAGCAGGACCATATGGATCTGAACTGTTCCCCACAGCTGTTTTCCAGCCCACTCTGCAAGCCAGGGTGCAGACCCACAGCCCCCTGGGTGAGCCCTCCCGTGCCCCCTGCTCTTAAATACAGCAGCAAACAGCTATGAAAAGCTAACACAGCAAACAGTTATCAATAGCTGCTCCAGCATCCTCCAGCCCATCCGAGCCCATCCGTTTCCGCTCTTCCCAGGCTGGGTGTGGATAATGGCTGAGTGCATTGTGCTCTGCAATATGCCTTTACATAATTAAAGACTTCTCATGTCTCTCCCTGGGACTCTTGTCTCCAGCCCCAACCATGCTGGCGCTTGCTTTCTCTCCTCATTAGCATGTACAAGCATTTTCTTGGAAGCTGCCTAGAATAATCCTACTCTTCTGCATCACTGCCCGGGTTATTAAGGGGAGTGTGGAAAGGAGAATCATTCTCAAGTATTCCACAAATTCTTGCAGGGTTGAGCCCTCCCCAGGGTAAACGGGATGCAGAGTAAATATTATGAGGATTAGTCTCCAAATGCTTCTCAACTTTGAAAACTAACATTAGTCCAACTCAGTCATAACCACGCTTGGCTTGGTTAAGTCCCTGGGTTTAAACAAGTACTTCCTCATAGGAAATGATTTCTAGGAATGAGTTGTTGTCCAAATGTTCCTTGCTTATGAAAGGAATGAGTTTAAAATTTGAATAAACAGACTCAGTGCCTCCTAAGTGTAAGATTGTGGTAGTGATATGGACCTGAGAGACTGGGTATTATGAAACTGGGACTTGGAGGGGGACTGGATAAATTATTTAAGTAAAGGAGGAGGATAAAGGAGGAGTTTTCTCCCAGTGCAGTCATTGTTTAAGTTAGTGTTTACTTCTTTCATTAGCTAGAAGCCCCACATGGGTACATACAGAGATTATTAAAACAGCCAAGCTTCCACAGGAGAACCACAGTAACTTTTGAACCATTTTGTTCAAAATGCCATTTCTCTTCTGTGTTCATAAAGCACCTAGAAGTTATCAGTCCCAAAATCTGAACAAATGCTACTGAGGTACAAACTGATATTAATAATTACTTGTTTCTAGACACGGGTTGTTCAGAGGAAGCCCAGTCTTTGGCCAATCTTCCTGGAGACCTGATATTTTCCTCTGCTGTAAATCAGTTGGGTCTCTGTAAAAGCCATGTCCTTATTCTGCAAAATGTCCATGTGCGTAAGGGGGAGATCTAAGAACAGGGATAATTGGACTTCCCTGTTTCATGACCCTAAACTCCTGACATTTATAAACTTGCTTGGTTTCTCTTCAGTTTTTCAAACACATGGGACTTATATTAACAGCAACCTAAGGACACGCAGTACTGAGCAATAAGCAAGCAGTAAGAAGAACACTTGACTTTTAGAGCAGAGATTAATATATGTTCTCCTTAGCTGGAAATTGCCCTTCTGACAAATTTTCTATAGCTATTTATTCACTGCTATGTTGGGGTTTTTTGAGAGTGTAAGAGTCTTTCTTTGCTGTTCTAAGCATCCTTATAATATATTGATCTGGAGCCACTTGGAATAAAACCTCTCCTGCCTGAATGTTCCCCTGGGACAGCAGCGAAGAGAAGGTTTCGCCATAGAACAAACCGGAGAATAAAGACAATTTTTTAAATTCTGATTTAGCACATCTTTCTAGAAGAGTGCTCAGTGTTATCTTCTTTCTAGAGAGGCTTTGTCTTCTTTCAAAATATTGCATTTTAGAATATGAAAGAGATGACAAATTGTACATATGCCATAGAAAATAACATTAAAAGTTAAAAAAATGTACTATACATGTATTTGCATCATTATATTGTGTAGTAAAATGTCCAATCTGCTGAACTTCTTTAAATGAAAGAGCAAAACCACCTCTACAAATACCATAAAGCAAGAAGGCACTGAACCCAGTTTCTCTAGAGAGGCAGGCTGTTTTTTCTAACTAGTTGAAATTTTGCATTTCTTCAAGTTTTCCAAGCACACTTTGAAATCCTGTCATTCTTTTCCTTCGGAGGCATCTGAGGCTCTTTGCCAGGGGGCTGGGACCTGGTGCTTACCCTTCCCAGCAGGAGTGGGAGTATCAATAGAGAGAAGGATCATTCTGACTACGTCCAACAAGAAATAAATGGCACATGATTCGGGTTTGCTGTTACTCGCAGACTCTGGTGATTTCCATCTTCTGGGTGTTTTGGCTTCTCCACTGTAACCCCCTGCCCAGGACCTTCCTCTTATCATCTCAGCAAGACCTGAGCAGTGAACACATACGATTGTAGAAACCTCTGCCTTTTAAACCCTTCTCAAGATTGAAAGTCCTTACTCTTTTTCAGAAGATGGACCTGAAATAGAGAAGCATGAAGGCATTAACAGTAAAAGAAGAGAGTTTTTTTAAGCAGACATGCCCAGGATTGCTCCAGCAGGTCACCTGGGCTGCAGCCCTGTGACCCCAATCCTAGGATCAGGCCAGCTGCCCAGCAGATTGAGAGCAAAACCCTCAGAAATTCACACTATCACCCCAGAAAGAACTTTCTCCCAGCTGCTGACCCAGGAGCCAGCCGAACCTCCGTGTGCCGGCCCAAAAGCCCCAGACACAAAAATCCCAGTTCTGCTCCGAGGTGTAAATGATAGACAATGCTTTTCTGTTCTGACAAAGCTACACTTGTTCAAAAATTGGATAGCAGTTCTCCAAATGCTCACCCTGTACATGTTCTAGATTTCCAGTTGAGCTATTTAATTATTTTTGCTAGTCCCTTGGTTGACATTTGCCATTTTCCCCCAAACGGGTGGGGTAAGGGACCTGATTATATCGTTTACCAGTGATGCTTGAGCTGACACCATCACTAAAGCTGAGTGTGAGTCTGCCCTGCAATCTTGGCCTGACACCGACGATCTGCAGCCCTGGAATAGTCACTCTCATAAGATGCTTCCTCATGTTTCCCCATAAGCAAAAATGAGATCCATTTCCCTGCCCCCAGGAGCTGTGAAGACTGATGGTTCCTGTTATACTTTATAAAATGCTCTTAATAGCATTGCTGTAAGAAAATGACTCATCTGCAGCTGCTGCCTGAGCACACACAGCAGCTGAACGTCTCCTCCCCCCATGGGCAGGGGCCACATCTCCTTCTACCAAACTGGGGTGGCACTGCCCACACTTGTAGGTACCAAGGTAGGAACACACCAACCAAGAGGAACCCAAGGGGAAGGTGCTGCCCTTGTCCAACCGATCTGTGAACCCCTCGTGCCTCGGCACACCTGAGCCTGCAGGTACCACAAACCCCACTTCTGATGGGGCTGGAGCCTTCTGGCCACCCCTGCCTCCAGCACGAGTAACACCTGGTGTGTGAGGGACCATGCAGATACGGATGGAGAACTCGAGAAGAAAACCTTAAAAACCTTCTTTACTATCCTGTCACCCAGAAATGGGTTTCTCACTTGAAACACAGATTTTCCCCCTTCTTTTGGAAGTCTTGGACTTGATTTCTTTTTATTGCTTTATTACTAATGTCCCTGTGGCTGAACACTTTCATCGTCCATGTAAATGCCCACCCCATTCCTGACACACACTGCAGCCTGCCCTGCACCAGGCTGGCTCTGGGGCTTAGATGAAGAGGCACTTCCAGCATCACTCAGCTCCGCCCGAGTTCCCAGGGCTGCTTTTCACCACTCAGTTCCCATTTACAAAAAGGGCTATTGTTTATTAGGCAATAACTTCTTTTTTCTCATTTACTTTCAGGAAAACAGACCTCCCAGAACTGCCAGATGGATGCAGACCCATTAAAACCCACCCGAGCAGTAGCAGTGCCTGTGTGCAGCATCTCAACTGTGCAGCCGGCCGAGCGGTCTCAGGTGGCCCGAGGTCCTGCCAGCTCGCCAGGCACGTGGCCAGGCTCAAAGTCCCTCTGTGAGCCCAGCTCCTTCTCAGCCACCTGGGCTCCCATTTAGATGCAACCAGAGCTGAAAGACCATCTGCATCACAAGATGCTGAGATGAGGAGTGGAGTTCACTCATACGGCTGCAAAGTGCTGGGTTCTGGTGGATCAGGTAACTGAGGCTCCCCAGCACTGAGCTCATCAGGGAGGTGAGCTGATCTGGGATCAGAACCCAGATTTCACTTTTAATGTCAGTATTATAACTAGGAGAGAGTTGTGGCCAGCTGCACCAGCCCTGAGACACATCCAACCCCCCCCAAAGCAAAGGGGCTCCGTGGTGAGTCCAGCACCACTCTGCACGGCAGGAATTCACACAGGACAATCTGCCTGAGCACCAAACCCTGCTGGGATACAGGGCCAGGCTGCCCATGGAGGCTGGGGGCTCCATCCTTGGAGATGCTCAGCCCCCTGGACACATCCCTGAGGGAGCTGCTGGGAGCAGGGGAGTGGGCAGAGACCTCCCAGGTCCCGCCAGCCCAGCCCCGGCTGTGGCTCTGGGAGCAGGGACATTTGGTCACTGGACAACGTCACCGACGTCTGGCCTGACACGGCCAAGGGTCCCCACTGGAACAGTGTAACACTGGGAATTCAGCATTCTGGAGGGAAGAAACAAAACCACAGAGAGCTCGAGATGGAGAAAACATTCCCATTTTAATTAACCAGGAAATAGGGCAGCCACACTCCCACCGACACTCCCCTCTCAGATCTCTGATCAGCCAGAGCCACTCAGCTATTTTTATCTCCAGGATGCACAAGAGCACTGGAGGTGCCAAGCGGATGGGTGAGGAGGGATAATTCCTGCAAACAACGAGGGGAAAAAAGTGAAGGCTCAGACCACAGGGAAAAATCCACTGTGTTCCTCTCACAATCACCTTTTTCATCCCCCCCCAACCCCTATGGGACAGAGGTCTCTGCACCTCCCATAATAAACAGAGAGGAGGGAAGAGAAAGATGGAGCTGTCATTGGAGCTGCACGGCTGAGCTGGGATTGCAGGGCAGGAGAAGGCTCTGCACTCAGAGAGATAGAGTCAGAATGAAGCACAGCCTGGCATCGAGATGAGACATCTTCTTTGTTTAGCCTGGAAAAAGATCAGGCAGGAAAGGATAAACTGAAAGTCTTGTGATGTTTTTTGTGTTGAGTTGATGGAAGAGGTGACAGAAATATTTGTGTGATGTTAAAAACAGGAGCCCTGCCAGGCTGGTCCTGACTGACAGCAGGTTCTGAGACACCTCAGAATGATGAACTATGAGAACCTTGCTGCTCCACAACGTCTCTATTGCACCCTGCTCCCACCAGCGGTGTCTCGGTGATGTGCAGAGCTGTCTGTCCATCTCTTGGGCACGTTGGGTGCTCCCTGGAGCCCCAGGCTAATGGTGTGTTGTATTGAGCTGGCAGCACAAGGAAAGGCTGTTTTGGCCCGTTGGACCCCTCAGAAGCAGCATGAGATAGCCTCCCTTCCTATGGTGTGACTGCCAACAAGCACTTTTTAATTCAAAAGAAAATGTTATTAATCACAACCACCCCTTCTCTCTTTGCTCTGAAGAACAGGATCCTGGTCATGGCAGACAGCACCACACAGAGCTCCAGAAACTTTTATCTCATGTGTGTGCTACTTCCCTGACTCATGCAGGAGATGAAATGTGTCCAAGATGCTCGTCTCTTCCATCCTGGCCACAGGCTGAGCTCAGGGACACATCCCAGGGCACGTCCCGATGGAAGATGTTCCATGCAGGACATTTTTCCATAAAAAAATTTCCTAATATCCAACCTGAACTTTCCCTGGCAAAACCAGGGTCATTCCCTCTTGTCCCATTGTCTCTCGTCACTTGGGAGAAGAGACCTTATCACCTGTCTCAGCTAAGAAACCCCTCTAGTTCTGATGGCCTTCACTGGCCCTGGGAGGTGACTCACCCCCTGCCTGTGCTGTCACCTCCGGGTGTCCTACCACCTGCATGACAACCGAGGTGGGGGTCCCTGGGGCTGGGATGGACCTCACGGTGCCACCCAGCACCACTGGGCACTGCTGCTTATCTGGGTGAGATTGGGACTCTCTCACACTTTATTTCTTTATCTGCTTTCTCTGAGTTCAAACTGCACCACAACTCAAACCAATAACAGAGAGCAGGAGCCCAAGGAGATGTCCTGTGGACACAGTGCCATCCTCACTGTCTGCTCGAACGCACTGTGCCCTGCAGCAGCTGCACCTGCAGAGCTGCTCCCGCGAGTCTGCTCAACCCTTCCCTGTGGATCACAGGAAAACCCCACAGTCCCTCAGGAAGGACAATTCCCAGTGTTATGGTTTATCTATTACTCACTTGCAGAGTCTCGTTCCTAACACCGAAGCACTAAACATGAAAGGCTCGTAGCTGAAATTGATTTTTTAAGTTATAAATTACACAAAACATGGGTTTTAATTGGATGTGCAGGAGAACACTTGCAGCAACAACTGAAATGAATAGTGTTTAAAAATAACCTTCCTACACAGAGTAATTCCTCTGAAGCAAATGGTCTGAAGGTAAGAACGTGAACTTAGCCTTTATATACTTATTTATTTATTTGTATCACTTTCTACTGTGGAAAAAAGAGATGATTTTACTTTGCGTAACAGGCAGAGAGAAGTTCTAGTACTTGCTCTGTTTCATACACAGTTAACAGCAGTCTAGAACGGAGCAGAACTGCATTTTTCTCACCTGCAAGACGTGTCCTTGCCCCACCATTGGGCTTTGGCAATTGAAATCACAGCCCAGCCTCGGTCATTAGAAAGCTGTTACCAAATTGATGATGCCTGCCTCTGGTTCCTGACGGGAATGCAAGCCCCAGATTTCAGATATCACCTTGCAGAAGGTCACAGCAAAGGCTAAAAACAGTAATTTGGAAAGTAAAAAAGGCAGATGACACTGTGTGAATACACATCCTTTCACAACTAAAATGATTAACAATTGTTAATTAACCATTAAAGCTATCAATCTTAAAGATCTGTAAGGTTAAGTGCAATCAATATTTATTTAATTACACACTCGGGAGTCTCAGTGCACCAGCGTGTTTGAGGAATTATGGTAGAAAGGAGAAATGGTAAATTTTACTGACAAACTGTGTTCTAAAATAGCGGCTGCACGACGGGGAGAGCATGGGAAAGGTGTGGGGGAGATGAGGGAAATAACTGCATCCAGATGTGGGCTTTGGAAAGAAAGAGAGAAAAAGACATGAAAAGAGGAAAGATGGAGAGAAAGCAAGGAAGTAAGCAAGAAAAGGAAATTAAAATAAAAAAGAAAGAAAAAGAAGGGTGCCCAGCAAAGCGGCTCAGCTCCCAGGCTCATGCCCACCAGCTGCCAGCATCCCAGAGCTCTCATCACCCATCACCCTGGGGTGCTGCTCTTGAGTTCAGCCCCTCCCCAGCTCTCTGCTCATTTCTTCCTCATACCTCATGGAGGAAAAAATGTTTGCCAATATAGAAACTTTTTCCTCAGCTTCCTGGGCCAAAGTCCCTCAGGGACACTAGAGATGATCTAGAATGAAGCTGTAGGTCCCCTATGGCCACCAGGAACCATTCCAGACATTAGCAAAGGGACTTTCAGATGATGGCTTCAGTGCCATTGACTTCAGAGCTCACAGTGGCCACCACACAGCACCTCTTTCATCACTCAGCCTCCGCTCCATCCCTCCCCAGAGAACACAAGGCTGGGTTTCCTCTGCTACCTTTGGTGAAGTACAGTGACCAGACAGAAGGGCCAGGAACCAGCGCAGGGCAGACTGGCACAGCAAGCCTCAAGAGTCTGAAGAACGGTGAGAAAGAGATAATATTGGTGGAGCTGCACTTAGGTGTGTGAAAGCTCTACACTAAATCCATAAAAAAACTCTTGCAAGCAATTGTCTGCATCAGCTGGTGCTGGCAAAGATTGATGACAACGATAACAATGATGAATTGGTGCTGTAATTATGAATATATGAAGTTTTATGAGGAGACAACAAATGTGTCACTATTTATACACAGCTGAAAAAGCACTCCCATCTTCCTCCAGTTGTCTGCAGCTTCAGAATGAGCCATTAATGCAGCTCTGCCTTCTGAGAACGCTTTGCCCAATGCAAATGCTTTTGCACCTGAAGATCATCTAGAATTCCATACTGAAATAAGGCTTAAGGAGCCAAACATTATTGAAAAGTATTTAAATCCATTCCCTTGTTTGGCAGAGCCGTTCTCCAGGGAAAAAAAAACCGCAACACTTTTATTCTGCAAAACTTTTAACCAGCATTCTGCAAGTCCTACGTGTGTCGGGGCTGTGAAGCTGAACAAAAATACAAATGTGAATAGATTTGCTTTTGCCTTACTAAACGCACACAATTGAGAATGAAATTGCAATGTGTGCTGCTACGGGAGCTGGGAACACAGCTCACATACAGATAAACCCTGGGTGCTGCCAGACAATGCTGCTGCGGGTGTTTAATCAGGATTAGGAGAGCACAGAAAGGTGAGCACCATATGGACCAGTGATGATCTGACACTGCTCCCACACCCCAAACTCCACTGAAGCTCTGAAGATCACAGAATCCCAGAATCCTAGGGGTTGGAAGGGACCTCGAGAGATCATCCAGTGCAACCCCCCTGCCAGAGCAGGGTCACCTAGAGTCCATCACACAGGAACGCATCCAGGCGGGGTTTGAATGTCTCCAGCCAAGGAGACTCCACAACCTCTCTGGGCAGCCTGGTCCAGTGCTCTGGCACTCTCACAGGAAAGAAGTTCTTCCTGAGATTCACATGGAACCTCCTGTGCTCCAGTTTGCATCCATTGCTTCTTGTCCTATCATTGGTCAGCACTGTAAAAAGCTTGGCTCCATCATCCTGACCCTCACCCTTTACATATTTGTAACCATGGATGAGGTCCCCCCTCAGTCTCCTTTTCAAGATGTCCAGCCTGCTCTGGCATTGAGGTGCTGCTGGAGCCAAGGTCCACCCAGGCTGTGCAGTGCTCCAGGGGTCACACACAGCATCACCATGGAGCAGCACAAACTGCAGTCACCATTGTTAATGACAACAAAGGCACCCTGGGCCCCAGTGTCTGAAGGAACAGACAGATGACACTGGTGCCTCCAAAACACCACCATGGCCCACGTCTATCTGATATAAAGGAGCCTTGCATTTATAGAATCACTGCCTCAATATCAAACCCAAACCCACCAACGGTTCATCCCTGCTGACCTGCAGGAGATCCATCAGACTCACGCTCAGGGCCCGGCTACCCTGGGAATGCAAAGCTCCCTGGTTTTCCCATGAAAACACCAGTATTATGGAAAGCTGTTGCTGCACAGGGCGTTCAGTGACACACGGCTGCAGCTCTTGCAGGATGGAGCCAGACCCTCCAGACACACACTGGCCATACCTGAGGCACTGACACACGTCAGACTCTCGCATTTATAAAGTCACACTGGTGTTCACATGGCTATAATACTTCTTTTAATACCTATCTTTTTCCTAAAAGATAATTTAATGCACTATTTATGCAGTTTTTCACAGAAAGCAAGCACAAATATCACATTTTCCTGCTGGAAAGCAACAAAAATTATCAATATAGGTGTATAATACCCTGACCTAACAAAACATATCAGTAAAATCCACAAATTTAGTGAAAGCCAGAATATATGTATGCTTCACAACTTAGTGTAATGTCTTTGTGACCTACCATGGTGCTATCACTTCAACTCTGACTCCCTTAAAATGAACAGCTTAGGAACCAACATTTTACGATGCTTTTCCTTCTCGATGCCCAATCCTCCAGTGCTTAAAACCAGAGCCAGCCTCTGCTCTCCAGCCAGAGGAACGAGCTTCAGCTCAGAAACACAGTGCCCCTCGGTGCCCTCCTGGGTCAGGGTGCCACCCACCACCACCCCAAACGGGCTGCTCCAGCCTTGCTGGGTTTTCTTAATGTGTGTGTGGGTTTATGAACTAATAATTCATTTATCATTTCAGACAACAGAACACATAAGGGAGCAGAGGGGAAATGGTCATCATGTGCTCTCCTTGTCTTTAGTTAGCCTCAAGCTTCTACCCTTGTTGACACAGAAAAGGCTTCGTTTGAGCTCCAGTAAATTGTTTTATTGGGCTGTTCTGGACCTGGTTCACAGCTCGCAACACCATCGATCAACGGGTCAGAGGGGATGAGTAAATAAATACCTGTAAGCAAGGCTCTCCCTGTATCCCTCCAAGGCAGGCAGAAGCCGTGTCCCCATGGAGGGTTTCAAGGGGCAGCCAGGTGGAGTGGCACCCAGGGACGTGAGGCTGAGAGCCTCCAAGGCACAGGAGAAACTGGGGTTCTCCAACCAGGATGCCAGCTTGGAGCCAGCACAGAGCCCCAAAGCTAAGCAATGTGGGTTTTCCTGTTTATCACAGGGACTAGTGCATTTCTGCACAATAAAACAGCTCCTGGAAAGCGCTGTTGTTTGTCTTCCCATTTATCAGGAGAGAACAGTTTAATGCTGTGGGAGAAGGAACAAGTGAGTACCTCTTCAGTGATGAAGGAAAATAAGCATAGTGCTAAGGCAAATAGAAAATATTGATCTATCTCCAGGTACTGCAGCCAAAGATCTTCTGCAAAATGCATCTTCTCCCACCCCTGCTCATCGGCCTCCTTTGTCTTTTACCAACTAATCCTCTGTGGTGGGAAGTTTAACCTTGAACACAGAGAAGGAAAATCAAAACACCCCATACATGAGCACAAAATCAGCACTCTGAAGCATTCAGGTCCCGCCAAGACACAGCTGGGGTGAGTGTCCTGTCCCCGGGGCGGTGGGAGCTGGGCTCCTGCTGGGCTTCAAGTGAAACCCCACAGCCCCAGCTCCCATGAAGCCTCCCAGGACTGTCAGGCAGAGATTCCCCAGGCACACTGGGTGTGCAGGGCAGAGCCCAGCTCAGGTCACACACCCTGTACCAGCTCACACACCAGGGACTCTGCTCTGGGGCATTTGCTGGTGCCTGGGGAGGTCCCTGAGCAACACGAACGTTCAACAGCATTTCTGTCCTCTCCCCACCACTGGCACAGGTGGGACCAGTCCCCACCATGGGCCCTTCTGGTGTCCACCTGCAGAGGGTGGGCATGGCAGGAGATGTGCAGAGCCATGTGCAGGGCAGGCACCAAACCAGACCCGAAGGGCACAAACAGAGCCCACCCAAAGGCACCTCTGGGTTAAGCAAAGTCCCACCCAGTGCCTGAAGCAGGCGATCAGCTCCAACCTGAACTGACCCTCAGCCTCCTGTTTATCACAGACCCAGGATGGCTTCTCCAGGCCAGCTTGTTTGTATCTCCTCTCTGCTTTTATTAAGAGCAGGCCTGTGCCATGATATTATTTTTCATACTCTCCCAGCACTGACAGCACATCCATCATCCCTTATAATTGCATCTAACAAATATTGATTTTGTCTCCAAAAGAGTAAACAGGAATATTGAAGTGCTTCTGCAGAGGCGAAGCGCCGGTGGAAACTCTGTTTAAGCAGAGTGGGGAGGATGGAGCCTCATCGTGTGATGGAGCATATGGCTGCAGGAAAGCAGCACTAATTCACACTGGCTTGAAAATGTAGCAAAACAGCACGGCGTGCTGAGTAGGGCAGCCAAGGAAACGCCATCAGCACAAGTGGGAGCTTCAATCCAGGCAGGCTCAGACATAAGTGCCTCCAAACATTTTCTCGATGCTCCCTGAAAGGGAGGAAATCACTGAAAAGCCTCAGAGCACCATTAAAGCTGATTAAGGGCATTGCTGGGCTGCGTTTGCTGCAGAGCCCCGACAATGCCCAGCCCCGGCGGCCACCGCCGCAGCACCAAGCTGGTGAACACTCCAGTGCTGCTCAGGGAATGGGGAACCCTCTTCTCCACTGTCCTGAGACCCCCCCTGCAGTGCTGGGGCCACCTCTGGGGTCCCCAACACAGGAAGGACATGGAGCTGTTGGAGAGAGTCCAGAGGAGGCCCCGGAGATGCGGCGAGGGCTGGAGCAGCTCTGCTCTGGGGACAGGCTGAGAGAGTTGGGGGTGTTCAGCCTGGAGAAGAGAAGGCTCCAGGGAGACCTTGGAGCACCTTCCAGTGCCTGAAGGGGCTCCAGGAAAGCTGCAGAGGGACTGGTGCCAAGGGCAGGGAGTGATGGGATGAGGGGGAACGGGTTCCAAGTGCCAGAGGGGAGATGGAGATGGGATGGGAGGGAGAAATTGTTTGGTGTGAGGGTGGTGAGAGCCTGGCCCAGGGTGCCCAGAGAAGCTGTGGCTGCCCCTCCCTGGCAGTGCTGAAGGCCAGGTTGGATGGGGCTTGGAGCACCCTGGGCTGGTGGGAGGTGTCCCTGCCCATGGCAGGGGGCAGCACTGAATGAGTCCCTTCCAACCCACACCAGTCTGGGATTCTGTTCTGTGATCCTGTCCTAGCTGAGGTGCAGCACAGTGGGTGCTCAGCTCCCGTGGGCTATGAACTCACATGAGCACTTCAGGTTCCATGTTTGCCTCAGCATCTCCTTCTGATGTACAACTGAGCCAGACCAAAGGAGAGCCTGGACCTTCAAGACCCCACACAACTCCCTGACACCGTTAACGCTTCCCCCAGCTCCTGCCCAGCTGAGGTGGCCAATGACCAGAGGAGGTGGCCCCCGAGCAGAGAGCAGCAAAACCTCCGCAGCACCCACTTGACCCACGACAAACAACATTGACTCCAAATAAATGAGAGGGATTTCCAGAAGCGTTCGTCAACCCCAGAACCGGCCCAGCCACAGCTTCCCAAAGCTGCTGCATTACAGGCAGAGGAAGAACCCCCGCCAGCCAAGCATCAGCTGCAAAAAGCTTTTTAATAAATAAAACCCAGAAAGCTCTTCATGCACAAGACCGAAAGTGGAAGGTTTCTGGCAAAACATCCAAATCCAACAGACAGGAAGAAAAAAAGAAGTAATAATAATAATAATTTAAAAACAAAAATCAATCTGTAAATAAGGAAAGAAAATAGAATTATTTGACAAATGGCAAATCCTGCATGCAGAATAGCAGGTTGGCCTGATAATGTTTCTCTTAGTAAATTACCCCCAGTAAGTGCAAGGTATCAAATATCTGTACTCACTTGGACCAAAACAATAAACTCGTGTATGCAATTCTATGGGAGAAATATCAGAACACCAGAATGCAAAATAATCATCAACTGTACGTTTTTATGACTTCATGAAAACACAAATGAGTGAAAAATACATGAAAAAGGAAGAGCTGGTGATAACCTTTCCCTTCCAGAACTCTGGGGAGGTCTTAAGAAATGTCTGGGTTTGGGGAGAATTGCAGGTTGGTTGGTTGGTTTGTGGGCTTTGTTGTTGTTTTAATATGAACAAAACCCTTACTTTAAAAGAGAAAAGAAGAATTTCCCTCTGGTACACAGCACTGTTATGAAATATAGATGTATTAGTTAATTAGTAAGTACTGTTTATCCACATTCCCTAGCAATTAGCACCAATTTCCAATTACAGCTGCGGTGCTGAGATGACAGCCAAGGTGGCAGAAACCTTCAGAGGCTCCCTGAATCCCAAAAAACAAGGGAAATTCCCCTTTTCCTGCCTGTGGGGTTGAGGCAGAATGGCAGCACTGGCAGCCTGCAACCACGGGGACATTCACTGGCCTTGGATGGATGGGATGGGGAAACGTTCAATAGGAAAGGGCTGTCCCAGCCAGAGCCAAGTCTAAGCATTGAGCAGGACATGAACCTGCCTCATTCTTGCCAAGGAAGATGCTAAATGCTGACGGCCCCACCATGCCTGCGCTGCAGCCCCCAGGAAAACCCAGGAAAGACAAGAACCAATATTCTTGACCTTGCTAAAGGGCAAAGTAAATATTTAAACAGATAATTCCCAGAAATACTGTGGCCACCTTGATATATCTTCATTAGGAACAAAATCTAAGAAGCAAATTTCCACCTCTTTAGAGTCTCCAGAGCTGAGAATAAAGCAGCTGCCCGTGTTTGTCACAGCTATATCATGATCTCTCAGCTCCTGATAGAAATACAGGATATGCCTGGATGCCCATCCCTCTCTCCACTCTGCTTTCCCATGGGGTTGAAATTGCCAGAGAACAAAAGATGTTCTAATGAGCCAATGTTTCATCTTCTTGAGGATTTTCAACATTTTTTTTCTGGAGAGAGTTTAAATTCTCCAGGAGCTGCTGTCTTCCACAACAACCCTTTGGGCAACGTGCTGAGATTTATTTTGGCAGGAGGTGTTCCATTTGGAGAAAATTGTAAGAGGAAAACCAAAAATCTCTAAAATCAAGCAAGCGGTGTAATGGCATGCAATAAACAACAATTTCGAAAGAAGAAATCTTTCTGAAGAAACGAGATCCACTCTCCTGCCAGCACTGCAGAGCTGGGAGATGAAGAGAAAATACAGAAATTTGAGCTGCAGCAAAGTACTGGATATTGTGTCTCACTGCATCTTGATTGATAACACGTTCTGAAGTGTTGTGTATGGAAAATACCATACACAAAACGAGGAGAAAACAAGGATAAGAAGCAATTCCCAGCTCACAGGCTGGCAGCCACCTGCGGCAGCACCCACCAAGGCCACCACTGCCACCAGCGCTCACGGAGCCGAGCAGGGAATCAAACCCCAATCACACAGCGTTTGGTAAAGAGAAGTGATCACACACCAGGAGAACACTAAAGGTTAATACAATAGGTTAAAACCAATTAAATTTCAATGTTAGAATGAAATTCTCAACGTGGAACAAATGAACATTAATGAAAGATTAAATGAGAAACTCAGCAAACGTCACTTGAGACAAGAAGTTCCTACTGGGCAACCTGGCCACCTAAACACCAATGTGGCCACCTAAACAGCCACCCGGCTACTTAAACAGCAACCTAAACAGCCACCTGGCCACCTAAACAGCCACCTGGCCACTTACCCAGCTGAGCAGCACCTGGTACGCAGCCTCCTGAGCTCGTGGGGGTCACTGGGAGGAAGCCCAAAGGGACAGAGCAATATCCCATTTCTGAGCACATCCCTGGAGCCGCAGCCTGAGCAGCCCACATGGAAGGGAAGCAGTTGGGAACTGCCGTGCTGGAGAGATGGGACAGGACAGGAGGGGCTCGGGGCTGCCCCTGGCCCCTGTGGTCAGCAGCACCTGGCAGGGCTGGAGAGACAGCAAACATCAGAGCCCCTGTTTTCCTGCACCTATTCCTCCAGAATGCCTGGATGAAGGGGTGAATAACAAATGGGACATCAAGTACACAAATAAATGAAATACATTAATTTCTCCACTAAAAAAGGTCCATTTTTTACCCAACCTGGTATCTTCTTTTCAGCAGGGGCTGCTGAGCCTGACTGCCAGTTTGCTGATCTCCTCCCCATCACCTCCACTGCCTTGATAGCTGTGATCACTTCAGAAGTGTTTATTTGGAAATAAAGAATAAAAAATCATTTATAAACTTCCCTGGATTAATTAATCTGCAGTAACAACAGCTTTTATGGCTAATCAGGCACAAAAGCAGCATAAACACAGCAGAACACTTGGACCACTTCCTCCTGCCACCACACTGCCAAGTGCTGCAAACCCAGGGTTTCTCACCAGCCGCCAGGAACTGCAGCACGAGACCTGCCTTGCTCTAGCTACAAGGCAAGTTAAATCCAACAGTGAATAAAAATAATTTAAGTTGTCTTCAGCTCACTGTACATGAGCCTTTATTTCCTTGATTCTTTCAAGCTCTCAAAAATGGAAAAAAAAAAAGAACAAACCCAAGCATCCCCCTTTGACAGCTGAGAAAGGGTTAATGGCATCAGCAGCTCCCCATCCTGCCCCTTACACCTGATGAGGAAAGCCAAGCCAAGATACTCCCACCATCCCTTCCACCTCCCAGAGCCACGTCAGTCATCAAGGGGAGCCGGGGAGGAGGTGGTCACAAGTCCCACTGTCACAAACTGATGTGACAGGACAAGCCTGGGGCAGGGGCCGTGTCCCTGCACCCTGCTTCTCATGGAATCCTGCCCAAGGAGAACCTCAGCCCCATGGAAAGGCAGCCAGGGAGGGCAGAGGACCTGCGTGGCCAAGAAGATCCATCAGTCACACACACTGTGCTGTCCTTCAGTCATTGCACCCACCAAGAGCTAACTGTTGTAACAGCACGAAACAAAGCAGGAAAGTCTCAGGGAAAGGGCTGTGATAAATAAAAAGAGCTCCCTTCATCTTTTCTGGCTCACATTGTACATCTGTTGATACCCGGGTTTAAGTTGGTAGTGTCCAACAAGAAAGTGATTGCACAGCTCAGGCACCCATGAATGGTTTGTAAATCAGAGCAGGTCAGAGGGGCTTCATCCCCTGCTGTCAAACTGTAACAGAACATCCTCATCTGTGCCAAAAGTGCCTCCGGGGAGCCAAAGCACCCAGCTGGAGCAGTGATGGGCTGGAGGAGGCACCCCCCAGCCAGCCCTTCCCCAGCCACACTTCTAGAAGTGCCAAGGGTGCAGCAGCCTCAGGAACCCCCACCCCCGGGTGCTCCGGCCCCGTCTGCCCCCCAGGCACTGCCATGGGCTCCCGGGACAGCTTCTCACAGCATGGAGATGTGAAATAAGCACTACTGCCAACACACAAACTTCAACAGAAAGAGAGGAAACAAAAAAAAAGGGAAAGGACCAGGAACTCACAAAAATAACCATTCTGGCTTCATACATCACAAATAAATTACTGAACCTGTTCCCACCCGTAGGTTCAAACCCAGGGTGCAGGGCTGTGCAGGAGCAGCGGGGAGGACCCCTCCCTTGTTCAGCTGCTGATCCAAAGTTCACATTCATTTAAACTTTTTGGTCATCATTGCCTTCTCCACAACACAATTCACACACCCTCACTGCCTGACCCTGAACGCTGTAGCAAGGAGAACGGGATGCTTCAGAAGAATCAGGAATGAGGGTACTAGAAAACCAGATTGGGACTAAAAGTGTGAGTCAAATCCAGAAGCAGTTCCCTGAGTTTCTGTCTGTATTATTTGCAGGATTCCACAATTTTAAGGTTCTTTATTCCCTTGAGGTACCTAATGACTGGTCCCTGGAGGTGTTCAAGAGGTGTCTGGATGTGGTGCTGGGTGATGTGGGTGAGTGGTGATGGAGGTAGGTGGTTGGACTGGGTGATCCTGAAGGTCTCTTGCCACCTTAATGATTTTATGATTCTATGATAGGTTTTTAAAAGACACTTGTACATAATGTAGGTGAGCTAGAGCTATTGTCCAGGTTCAAATTCACATCGGTCAAACACCTTGAAGAACATCAATAGCAATGCCTTTCCAATGCCTGTATCTGTACACGCATTAAGCAGTTAATGCAGCCACATTCATCACTGAGCACAGTAATTAACTGCACCTCTGACATTTGCTATGGTGAATACAATGACTGGAACAGATCTAAAGGCAGAACTTTAACCCGTGCTCTGTGATGGGAAGTGGTACCAATCCCATTGCCCTGCTCAGGTGCTGCACACCCATAACTCACATTCCTTTGGCTGCTGTGCAGGCTGTTCTCCTTTTCCCAGCCCTGGAACAGCTGTGCCCCGAGCACCGCTCTGCCCCGGAGCCAGCGAGGGTCTGCCCAGGCGAAGGGCAGCTCCCCAGGCTTCCCTCCACCCCCATACTGGAAACACGGGCACGGAACAGAGCATCAGAGAGACAAGGGAAAATAAAACCCTGAGGCTTTCTGTGAGATGCCCTCTCCCTGCAGCCTGGCAGCACGTGGGAGCCCACGGAGCACCCGTGCCCCTGCCAGCTCTGCTCTTGGGCACCTGCACCTGACGAGGGGTTCCAGACCATAACCAATAACAAACCCCACCTCTTTTTTGTTTTGATTGCTGGAGCAGTCTCATTGCTCTGTTTGATTTCCATACCCATCTCAGGCAGCCTAACGACTCGCTGTGAGCCAGCACAAAGGCAGGCTCAGTGCTGGGGTGCAGGCACTCAGCCATCAGCCAGCCTGGCCCTGCTGCTGATACTCTTCAGTACAGACCCCTTCCGGAGCACTCCTATTAGAACTGACATTTCCTCCCAATTACCTTCTACACTGCTAAGGAAATACTGCTACAATGTGCATCTCTGAGAGGTGCTAACTCATTGCCAGTACTGCTTAATGCTTTATGAACGTAAGTGATGGAGAAGAGTAGTGGGAAAGCCAGGTTAAAACTGTAGATGTCCATGAACCAAAAGGCTGATTCACATGTGTTTCTGTGCTAAAAAAGTCAAGGGTGAGTTTATGCCTTTTTCTGTCTGGAACGTAGGGTACAAAGCCTTCCCAAGTCCGTTTCCTTCACCCGGTACCTCTGCTTTATCACACCCAAGCTCTCGCTCTCTCCTCTGATTTGTCCTTTGCATTTCCTCTCCTGACCAGTTCCTAATTCTCTCTTAATTCCTCCTATCAATAAAAGACTGAAGAACCGGTAGAAAACAGCCACAGTGGCAGAAAGTCAGGTTCTCATCTGCCCTACGGAGGCAGACGAGAAGAGTTTCCAGTCCTAATATGTTAAACTGGAGAGGAAAAAAGCTGCTTTAAGAATCTATATTAAAGCTTTTATCCAATTAATATTTCATTACAGATTCCTGAGGGAGATTCATCACTCCCTGATTGTTTCATTCTAAAAAGCTGAAATCAGTTTCTCGAGTTTTAAATTCTTACTTTTTAATAAGAAATCTTTGTAAGTTACTAATGAAAAAAATAATTTAAGGGAATGTTTTCTCCTCGATTGGTTTGTTCCTCTTATTGCTTTCTGCAGCGTGATGAACAAATATTAAAGCCGTACTGGCTCCCTGGCAGCTGCTCTAGCTGGAGCAGAATTTCTTAAATGGCAATCTACCCTAGATCATCAAGCAGTTAACAAATTGAAAACAGTCTTTGTTCTTTTATTAAAAAATCTGACAATTACGCTTTCGATATGAGGCTGGAGGGGGGAGGTGGTTCCCACCCGTGGGAGCACTGCCCTGTGCTGCCTGGTGCCCATGGGTACCAGCCCCTGGAGCTAGGGGTGCTCAGCAGCCACCCTGGCACTGCAAGCCAGCGAGCTGGGGTTCACCTATTGATGGCAAAATTCTACTATAAACTGTAAAGACAGAGCATGAGTTTGTTAAAGCAATGGTATTTCCAGTGTGCTAACAAGCCCAGCCTGGGCAAGCCCAGGGTCCGTGTGCTGCAGCCTGCCCATGGCTCCCCGGAGGGTGGAAACCAGACCTCACGAGGAGACCCCCACATGCTGGGGATGCTCCTCACACAGGCAATGACCAGTCACCATCTGGGCAATGCCAAAACTCTCCAGGGTGCCATAAAATAAGGTTTGTAGTCTTAGTCCCCTTAGACCTGCTGCATTCCTCAACACTCCACTGAAATCCCTCCACAAACACCATTCCCCAGCTGCCTGCACATCTGGAAAGTGCTTCTCTCATTTGAACACAAGCCATGCCACTGCTGGATCTAGGATCTTCCCTGTTACATCTCTGAGAAATCACTCGAGGGCTTGGGGGAACTGTTTCTGTTTCCTTGGTAAGAGAACAGAGGGATCTATTTTTAAGATGCGATTACTGCACGGGGCCACCTGGCAGCAGCGCCGTGTATTTTGGGAACACTTCAGAAGTTGTTGTTTTCACTTCACTCAATTTCTGTTTTGAACCAAAAATATCATTGAAAATTGGCTACTAAAGCAGCAAAACAACTCCAATTCACTGACCTGATGGGCCTTCTGCAGCAAAGCAATGTCCTGTGTGTGAGCCTCCCCACCCCAGCGCAGGACAGGCTCTGATCCCAGCCCTGACACATCACCCCTTGCATCAAATGCAGTGATGGTCTCTGAAACCAGCACTGTTGGGAGCACAAAGGGTTCTTTGCAGTGTGCAGAGAACAGGGTGTCTGCCCTCACAGACCTCTGCTGTGGGACACCGTGCCAGCAAGCCCCAAATGGGACAGGACAATTCGCACAGGACACAAACTGCTGCAGGATTCATCCAGCTCCTGTACTGCATTCGGGTTCCAGGCAAGAAAGGGGCACCAAGAGAACAGACACAGAGCAATGGGTTAACTCCTTTCCCAACCACAGCTACCCAGTTCTTTGTCTGCACAACTGGTTGAGTATCATCACTCAGAAACAATGCAAATTGCAGCTTGAAGACCAGAAACTTTCCAGTTTGCCATCTAAACTCCTGCTGTGCCAGAGGCCAATGCCACTGCAAGGGTGTTCACTACCTGGTTTGCCTGAATCCCACCTGAGCGCACGAGGTCCAGCGGACCAGGACAACACAGGCACTGTCACCATCACCCAGTGGCACTGCCAGAGCTGCCACCCACAACTGGTTCATGCTCCCAGCACACACGACTCTGCTGAGGTGATGAGCTGCCCTCGCTCCGTACACACGATGAAAAAATGGAACATGACAAGTGTCGGGAAGGAAAAAAGGGATGTGAATGGTAGATGTCCCAGGGAATTTATTTTTTTAAAACCAACCATGCTGTCTGTCTCCTCTTTGTGCCTTTTGGTCTCGTAGTTATTAATCCATCACTCGTTTTTCTGAATTAACAGATAGCAATTATGCATTCGTTCTCATGGAGTATAAAAACGGATCCTTAACCTTTAACTTGTGATGGAGCATTCCACATAAAACACTTTTCCTTTATTAGTATTCTACCCACTGACTCGGAGTGTGTGAATACTTGAAAATGGGCTCGGAGACATTTCCCTGTGTTTTACACATTCTTCACTTTAAAGAAAGATGAAAAACCACGACCCAGAGAAGCCAGCCCATTGTGATAAATCTCCATAATATTGTAGTCATTAAAAAAAAAAAATCCTACTTCTCCCTATTTTCATTCATGCGTAGAAGCTGTTTCTAAGAGACCCCAAAAGTTTAAATAGCTTTTATTAGAACACGCGGTTGGTGAGGGGCTACAAGAAGGACCCACAGTGCCCCCGAGTGGCTGCGGACTGCAGGCGGCAGAGCCAGCACCAAGCCGTGGTTGCAATGGACAGGCACAGCAAAGCAAACCAGGCTATTTCCATGAGAGCCATCATCTTGACTTTTCCCCTAGTTTGCAGAAGGCTATGTGTTGTTACTTATGTTTTTAAGCACCATAAGGTTGAGAAAACATTGTAAAACTGATTGAAAAGTCTTTCCCATTTCAAACATTGGCTCTTTCCACAAACAGAAGGTGATGGCACACCAAGAACTTACAGGTTGCAGCTCATCTGTGTTCCAGCAGCACCCCTGAAACTCAGGAGAGGAAAAAAACAAACAAACCCTCCAAAAACCCCTAAACAAAACAAAAATCCCAACAACCCCCACACCAAAAAGAAGCCTGAAGAACACGCAATGGGCTTGAGGAACACACAGGGCTGACCCTTCATCACAGCATGACCCTGCGGAGCAGCACAGCACAGCCCCAGGCACCTGCCTGGCCAGGGGACAGGGGGGCACGAGGGCCTGGCCCCGTCCAGCCCGGTGAAGTCTCAGGTATTTCTGCTGGGGGTTGGGTGGGGAAGATCTTGAGCTTCCACGAGTTTGGAGGATAATGGTCAGAATGTAAAGATATCATCTAGATCACAGGCATGATGTGGAAGTAGCTCAGAATAATTGAAAAATACAGTGAAACCTAAGCCACTGCTTGTCTCCCTCTGCCTCTTTTAACAACAAATGTACTTACAGGAATTAATTCTAGGAAAACAATCAAAAAAACTGGATTCATCAGCAATATTTCACTTTGACCTGTGGTGCTTTACTGCCAGCAGTGCAGATAACACTTCTGAGACAAGAAAGTTCACCAAGAAAAACCACATTCTCACCTGGGGTTTGGATGTCCGTGAAAAGGCACCACCTCCAGACACAAGCAGAAACACCGAGTGCCTTCTCAGGCTGACACTGAAAGTGAAGTCCATGGGCTTTCCACTTCAGGCAGCCCACCACAGATTAACAAACTTCTCATCACCATTCAATATGCAACAGCTGCCTTCTGCACCGTCCCCCAGCCACCCAACCCCTGGAGATCCAGTTTCCTTCTCCACAAACACGGAGGGGAGCTGCCTCAGTGGGTCTGGCTTTGCATGGGAATGTCCCCCTCTGTGCAGGTACAGAGGGACAGGCGATGGACACACTCGTGTGGGCACTGGACCTGCTAACCAGGGCTGATCTGTGGGCAAGCACGCACTCCAAGGGACGGTCTATTCTGTAGCTTTCTTGTTTAACACCCTCAGCCTCTGCTCTGACCATTCAATGATTTGTTTTGTTGATCCCCAGTCCTCTGCTTCTGTAAGAACCAGACAGGTCCTTACTCTGGATTTCTGTTTCCAGAAATAAAAGCTTATTGTAACCCAAGAGGACTTTGTGCCAGAACAGAGACCACTCTGCTGTGGATGCCCAGGCACCTCCCTGGGCTACAGGGGAAGGGATGGAGAAAAGGAGCAATTTCCACACGCAGAGTCCCCAGGCATGACTGCTGCTGCTCCCCACAAGGCTTCATGGGGGAAAACCCATGCTCCCCACCCCCCAGCCACAGGAATAACTTCAGAAGTGAACTTTAGTCCTTGAAAACCTTCCCCTTCCCAAGGACAACGCCATGTCTTTGCCTGTGAAGCAGAGATTACACTCCAATCATTTGGCGTTCATGGCAAAATGCCACTGCTTTAGCAATTAAAATCACTGATTTCTGTATCATCCACAAACTCCTCAAAGCCTAAGGAATACGCCTGGTTTTACTCCTAGAGCACCCAAAAGCCTTGAGCCTCGGGGCTGAGCAGCAGAGGACCAGCTCCAGCAGATGGGATTTCCCATTCGGGACAGCAGAGAGCACCACGCACCCAGAACATGGAGGCTGAGTGCTGTCTGCTTACAGCTAGAGAGCAGAGAAGCAGGAGAGAAAACACCACAGACCATTTCCTTCTTGTACAAAAAGAGCTCACAACAAGCAATAGTTCAGCACCAACAGTATCAACCATGCTACATAAAAAATAAATATTTGGGACCCATTGCAAGGTGCTCCTTAGGAAAACAACGAAGAGCCAAGAGCCTAAGGGCTGAACTTCTCACAGGAACTTCTTGTGTAGAATTACCCCAAGGCTTGGTTCCAGAGAAGACAGGAGGAGCTTCTCGAGCACAGGAGGCTTTGCTTTGACACCTACCCTAACCCTGCCAAGGGGATCCAGGAGACCACAACAAATGGGCAGAGTCAGCACATGGAAAATAAAGTACAGCACTTAAAAAGTGTTTGTGAACACTGCAGGAGTTTTTAAATAACAGCACATTTGTATGAGTTTTTAACTGCAGACTCCTAACTAGTTCAAAAGAATCAAACTACAATCCTCACAACTTCAATGAATATTTAAAACTCCATGGTCACAGCTGTAGATAACACCTTGGGCGAGCTCCCCAAACCACAGCAGTTAGCCACATGTCCCTTATCAGTGTCCCTTGTCATCCCTAAACACACCCTGGGAATGACACTGGTTGTGCTGACAACTCCTGCCACTGCTGGGGAAAGATGCAAGAGCACGCTGTCTGTAATGTATTTAGGCTAAACAGCATTAAATTGATATGAACTACCCGAACAGAGCCCCAGATGAGGAGGAATCTCCCAGCATTACATCCTAATTCCCAGCAGCCAGCTTCATTTTCTGACTGGTTGCACGGAAGAGTCGGGACACAGCATCTATCCACGTTACTGTCAGTTTACAGGCACTGGGAGTACAGTACCACAGCCCAGAGTCTCGAGACAAGGACAAACGTAAATCTCCATAACCCGGTAATTGCAGGAGCTGGGGTGAGAGCAAAGTGCCTGCAGCAGGCTGGGCAAGGCACACGGGCAAGGTCACCACTCCGGGCAGACAGGCAGCATCTCCAGAGCACTGCCCCTCCACAGCCCTGTCAGCTCTCACCCCGCTCCTCGCAGGGTTTTACCCAACTCTGAACATCCAGACCTCCTCCAGACCTCACCCATACCTGTTATCTCCAGCAATCTCTCTGGCTATGGCAAACTGCTGAGCAACTGAGAGGTGGTTTGTCCCCCAGCTGTGTCATCTCCACACCCCAGCACGTTCCTGCTGACGCTTCCCAGAGAGACCCCTGGCTGAAAGAAATCAACTCAAAGGGAATGAATGGGTGCAACAGGCTTCACTTGGGAATTCCAACTTAAAAACAGCTGAACAGCAGAGACAAGGTGCATTGCTAACACAGGTACTGCTTAGTTTCGATTCTTATACCACCAGCACATTCCATTTCAGCCAGCCATCCTCCACTGGGAAGTGGCTGCAAACAACTCGGACCTGGTTAAAGGCTTGAGCCTACCTCCTGCCAGGCTTTCCAGGTCAGATTGGAGCTATGGTAAGCACTAACAGCTCTTTTCTCCCTTTGGGCAGAAACACAGGTAACATCCTGGCAGACCTGCAGTGTGTGTGTGAAGCTCATAGAAAACTGGTGCCTCACTGGCACGTGCATTGGGAACAACGGAGCCTTTGGAGGCTGCAGCAGAGCACAGCCGTGCCCCCCGCGCCTCCCTGGCACCAGGGGGGGGCACTGACAGCCCAGCAGGTGCCCAGGCAGCCCGTGCGTGGGCACAACAGTGCTCTGTGCAGCACAAAGGCACCCTCACTGCAGCAGGTCTGTGCTGTCACACACAGCCTGTCTGTCCAGCAGCAGCATCCTCCTCTCCACGGGCATCCCAGAAGCAGCACAGCAACAAAACTATCCAAAGCACACAGGGCAGCTCTCCCTGGTTTGGAATTCACTCCTCTTCGCACACCATTAATGCTGAAGGGTGAGCAGGACAGGCAGATGAAAGAGAGAAGAATTTTACAATCATTTAAAATGTCACCATATTGAGCCCGTAATAAAATAAACATTCTGTTACCAATATCCAGCATCTCAAGGGCTCTTTTTGAGTCTCACAACCAGACTCAGCTCTAGCATACCTTAGTGCTTCTTATTCCAACACTGAATTTTCACCATTGTTTCACTATAGCCTAAACACTCTTAGGCTATTCTCAATATTGTCTTAATTCTTACTGAGAAGTCAATCAATTTAGGAGGACAACAGGTCTGGAAGCCAACCAAACTTAACACCACCCTACTGGATAAATAGCAGGTTTCAACATTTCGTTCAGTCCCATCCCTCCTTAAAAACCACATTGTTCAAGAGTTTCGCCTAACACTTCTCCCGAACCAAAGCTTCATGAGCAGACAAGCCCAAGGGTTATTACAGCCCTGCTGCTAGCACACACATGTCCTGCAGCAGCCAGCAATGGCCTGGAAGGGCTTGTTAATCGTGTTTATTTTTAGGTGATGAGTTTGGTCCATATGGCCCTTCGGTCTTTTGACCCCACTGAAATCACACTCTGCAATCGGCACAGTAAGAGGGAAGAAAAGCAGTCTTCATTCCAGCCTTCTTCAAAATAGAAAAGCTGCATCGAGGAAAAAATGCCATTTCCTATGTGTATGTTACACCACCACATATCCCCAGCCCTAAGTGCTGCTCTCTGCAGCCTATTGCCACGCTCAGACCAGTGGGCATTTGCCTAACTCCAGTGTTTACAGTAAAATTAAAATATTTTCTTTCAAAAAGAAGTGTTTTTCTTTTTATGCCCCCTTAAGCATCAGTTTTATGCAGAAAGAAATACTTTAGAGTTGAGTAAGTCCTGTACCATATTAAGCATAATTTGCCACAGTTAAAATGACGGCAAGGAGCGACTCCTGAGCGTGGAAGGAGTGGAGTACCTGCAGCCACACCTAGCTGAGGAGTGACTCAGACCTCCGTCAGGACAGGTTTATGACTTTCTTCCTCAGTGGAAAATGCACAAGTTGCAATTAAAGCCTGGGTGAGGCTGGACAAACCCCAAAACGTTGGGAATTATTGTGAAGTTCTAATTGAAGCTGCACAGAGCAGAGCAGCTGTGCTGAGTGGGCATGAGCCTGTGACATTCAGCACAGTGCCATGGAGCAGGCACTTCACCAAGGCTAGGGCATGCTGGTGGTGGCTGAGTGCTACAGAGAACACAGGAAAAAACTAAATAAAGAAGCCAACTACCAACCATGAGTCCACGTGGACTGAGAGTACAAGCCAAATTATGAAGGCTGTAGCACTGATGGAAATTATTGCCTGTCTGCCAGAATGGCAGAGCTGACTGCAACATGCTAAAGGGTGCTGGAGAGGAGAAGGGCAGGAAAGGCAAAGGTAACATCACCCATGATTTCCCCAGTTACACAGCCTGGGCCACAAAGGCCAGACCAGGAGGTAATCTCCAAACTTCATCTTGGCTACTACCAGCTACTGTTTTCTGGAGCAGGCAGTCACTGCACAAGATGAGATGCAATCCCTGGCTTGGTCCTGACTAAAATGCAAAACCATCTTCAAACCCACCCCGATGTAATTTAGCAGAAAACTCCCGTGGCTCCTCAACCAGGCACACGCAGCAGCCATCCCCAAGATCCTCTCCCAGAAGCAATGCTTGTGACATTATTACAGCAGTGGTTCGTATCGAAGTGCTCACAAGGTGCTGAGAACCTGCCTGAAGGTTTCCTTTAGCTCAGGATCTTTCCTTATAATGCCAGAGAGCAATTACTGGATCACAGCATGAAAAACACAATAAAACAGACATCTTCTTCAGTCAGGAGGTGATTCAGCTATCAAAGAGTTTCTTTTATTTCTATTTTGGGGGAAAAAAATAAATCACTGCTTTCAGGTGACGTTCAGACTCAGCTGACGTTCCCCAGGTTTACCCATCATGACTGCCAACTGCAGCAAAGGTCTCACCGTTCTCTGCTTCTCCTCAAATTCTTTCCTCTCTAAACAACGTCCTGAAATGCCTGACAGTACTCCTGGGAAGCAAGCAGGACCAGGACTGTGAGTAACCAGGACACACTCTGCTGTACGCAGAAAGCAGAGGACATGCCATCATCCCTGCTGTTCCCTCACACAGAAGCCATCCAGACACACCAATGAAATTACTGCTGGGAAAAAAAAGATTGTGCTGCTCCTTCCAGGAAGAGCTGCCCTGGGCCATGCCATGGAGCAGCCAGGGCCAGGCTGGCACAGGGTGCAGTGCGTCACCAGGGCTCCTGCACGGGACACGGAGGGCGAGGGTGCTGCCCAGGGCTGGCGTGGGGGGAGCAGGGAGCCCAGGGAAAAGCCAGACCACAAGTTTTAAGACATTGGGCTGAATGTGAAGAAAGGGACTTGTTTACTGAGAAGCTTGGATACCAGGACTCTTTGGTGCAGAAAAGAGTCTAAATGAGAATATTGCAGAGAGCAGGGTCTGCAGCTCCCGGCGTCGGGACAGGTCTGAGAGCAGGCACCCACCTACCAGGGGAGGGGGCAGCAAACTGCCCCTGTGAAACAAAGCCAAGGCCAAGGGCTGAAGCCCAGAACATGTTTACATACCATATTGATAAACATAGAGCAAAAAAGTACAAGACAACTAGCTACAGGGCTAGCAAGGTACCCTCCCAGCTTCTAAACCATCGATTTTCTCTGAAGTTTGGAAGACTGACAAAAATTCCGTGGGAAAAAAATTTGTTGCTCTTCTCACCTAAGAATAATCAGATGTTTTCATGTCAACTAGCATGTGCTGTGTATCTGTCAGTGAATCCGACTCTGCATGCCAACCAGTTGCACTTCACCCTGATAAACACCATTTCTATGGCCTGCACTGTATGAAAACACAAACACGCCTTCAGCATGCCTGGTTTTCAGAGCAGCAGCAGTTACAGGCCACCACCAAACCCCCAGCAGAGCTCAGGGCTGCCTTTAATCATAAACAGATAACAGGAAATATGAAGAGAAACAACTGCTGAGGAGTTGGCAACAACATCTCACCTGGCATATGTCAGGGGGCACGGAGCAGCCAGCCAGGCGACAGGCTATTTTGGGACAACATTTGGAAACATTGCTGTCAGTGGCTTTTCTTGCTAAGTGTGGCAAGAGCAAAGTGTCACTTTCTTCCAAGTGCAACTCCTAAATAGAGGACACTGAGCCATTAACCTGGAACGGCCACCGCAAACACATCATGCTTTAGTTCTGAGAATGATATCAAAACACTGTACCAACACCATCTCCTGAATTCGAGCTCCAGACTTCAGGAAGCTTGTAAAAATGAAACAGTTCCTTCATTTTAATTAACCTATCCTTTGAATACCATCAGTGAGAAGAGGTGCATCCTGCATGACTGTTTTTTTTTAAAAAAAGCACTTCACAATAATGTAACACCACTTGAACAAAGATCCTGCTCATAAACCGAACGCATTAGAACATGAACAGACGCCTGCATCCATTTCAAGAGACCAACTTAATTAATAGCATTGTAACTTCAGTCTTCCCATTAGCAGAACATCCTCAGAACAATTTACCTATGTCAACATCTGAATCCTCTCGCAGATTAAGCATACTCATTAATTTACATGCGTTTCTGCCATATAAAGGCACCTACTTTGCTTGAAAAGCAAGCATTAGTGCTCAAAAAGGTGGAAAGAATCCAATGTGCAAAAATACGAAGGTAAGAATTGAGACTGAATGCATATCCCGGACTCCAACCATCTGGGCTGGGAGGGTTCTCCAGGGCTCACCTGGCCCACAGCTTACAGCAGGGTCATTTGTGTCAGGTAGACCCAGCTGCTCATTGCCTTGGCCAGGCGGGTCAGGACCTCCTCAGGGCCGGGGTGTCCCCGACCCCTCTGATCACTCTCCTGGGGACAGCCCTTTCCTTACACCCATCCGAATTCCCCCTGCTGCAGGTTCCATCACTGGCTGGGCTGCAAACCCCAGCAGCACTGTGTGCCCCCAGTCACCGCCATGGTGGCCGAGGACACCCAACACACACACGAGACATCCCACAGCTCACAGGGCACTCACTCCACCAGGAAAAGGACATACTCATTTTCTCATTGGCATTCAAGGTGACAACTAACCAAGTCCCTGGTCACCAACCACTTTATTTGTGTTTCCTACAGCCAACACGGCTGAGGACACACCTAACACTGGAGCCAGGACAGCTCGGGCCGTTACCCTCTGTCACCACCTCGCACCCCCCCTGAGGGGCCTGCAGGCACACACACTGACACAGGGGCTTGGAAAGCACAAACACGGGCTTTATTCCTCTCTGCTCCTCAGGATTGCACCCTCACCGCTCCCAGTACCTGTCCTGATTCAGGGAAACAAAACAAAACACGAAACCCATCGGCGCAAGGGGGCAAATCAAGAGGGTGCCAGCAGCATCCCCTGCTCATGGGGCAGGCGTGGGGACACAGCAGGAGGGGACAGTGCCACCCGGGTCACACACACCGCTGACAGACACTGTCACACCCCCCCGGCCTTCGGGGACCCCGCAGGGCACCGACTCTGGGTGCCTGCCTGGCCGGGCTGTCCCTCCGTGCTGCCGGGCCCCAACCGGGCAGACCCTGTCCCCCCACAGCCGGCTCTGCCCCCCCATCACCGGCTCTGCCCCTCCATCACCGGCTCTGCCCCTCCACCACCGGCTCTGCCCCCCCACGGCCGGCTCTGTCCCTCCATCACCGGCTCTGCCCCCCCACAGCCGGCTCTGTCCCTCCATCACCGGCTCTGCCCCTCCATCA